>OU015500.1:495678-558191 GCA_907164885.2 Dolomedes plantarius
CACGTTATAGCACATATCTGAGATGCGATGCAATATTCTGTTCAAAAAATCTAACCACCACCTAGGAGCAAAGAATAATTGTGGTCTACTCTCAGTAAGCATAGTGTTCATTGTCTACATACTTTCTCAGATAACTCTAGGAGTACCCGTCGATTTTCTGTAGTTCTTATGACAGACATCCCAGATTTTCTTGTACTTTAGTGTATATAACTGTATTCCTAAATAGGTGATGATGTCAGAATGCTAGTATATTTTAAGAAAACTTAATCGACTAACTGAATTCTGCATAAAGTTTCATTTACACGAACTGAAAAAGCTATATAATGAATCATTCATATCATATATCATCCAGTCATGATAACAGATTCATTCAGTTGTGATAAACTATATATAATGCCGTTATGGCTGTATAATAAATAACTCATCATAAATTCCAAAAAGAATAAATTTTCAGATGCACTTTCACGGTTAAAATTTCAAAATTCGAAACAAAAATTTTACTTAATTATTGGTAATAATTTGTTATCATCAGCTTTCATAATATTATTCTTTATATAATCATGCAGATTTTCTGTGCCATTTTTTAAAATCTAACACAGGTTTAATAGTTCTCAGAGCCAAGTAATACTAACGCGTAACTAACGCGTAAACGAACAGTTGCAGGAAATAAGTTTCATTATATTCATTTCAGAAATCTCGTTAAATATCTATTATGTTGGAAATTAAAGTTGTACAAAATTAATTTATGTTTCTATACTTAAAAAAATCATTACTTTGAAGAATTTTTTCGCTGACCATACTTATTTTAATAATAGCAATCTACCCACAAATCACCATAGTATGAATTAAAAAAGCCTAACCGGTTAAAAATGTAAAAAAATGATTAAAAAAAGTATTAACTATAATATAATTATGAAAGAAATTTACTTTTTCTCTGCAAAGATCGTTTCCAAAAAAATAACTTGAAACATCTCAATACTTTTCTCAGAACAAAAGTTTTATTTGAAACTTTTGATTACTCTTAATAAGGCGGATAAAAAATAAACATAGAAATAATCCATTTCTTTTGATATGCAATCATTATGAAAGAAATATTCTGCTGTTGTACAATCCAAACTTTTCTTGCGCTGAATTCTCTACAAAAACTTATTGGTGGAAAAGTTTGATAAAAAGTGAGGGAAAACTCTTCCAAAAAAAAAAAAAAAAAAAAAAAAAAAAAAAAAAAAAAAAACGCTAGACGATCCTTTTTAAGATTTTTTTATCTCGATGGTATGAGCCAGTTTTTGCTTTATTATTTTTAATTAAACATCTCTGAAAAAATGAGTCTTTTGGCAATTATTTCTTTGAATATTTTCTTTCATAAACTATTTTCTTTAATCAATCCGTTAAAATATAGTAAGCTATTACATAGGTATATTACATAAACTCTGTTTTCATACTTGACCTGTCACTAAGTAGACAGGAAGGGGACAGAAGAATTAAGAAACACGAAACTATAGTATGTGCAGTGTTCCATATGACACGTGCTAAGTATTTTTATTTTTGGGGGGGCGAGGGGGGGCTTATGTCCCTGGATCTGACGACTGTTACAACCCAATCCGGTGTACATATGAATACAAGGAAATAGAAACATAAATCTCACAATTACAGAAGAATTTTTATTAACAAACGATGACACCAGCGATGGATGATGGGTTGCAGCTTTCTAGACTGTGCTCCTTTTGCAGGCAGAAGACTGACCGGTTCCCCAGAATACAACCAAGTCTTATGCGAGAATCGAACCCGCGTACCCGTCATGATAGGCTGATGCCTTAACCACTTAGACACTGGGCGACGCTAAGTATTGTTTGAATAGTGCTTACATCTAATGCTCCCGATGCATGAGGCAAAGTCCGAAACAGCCGTGCAGGAATCCCTGCCGTTGAACATACTGCTACCACAATTTAGAATGAACACCCTGAAGGGTGGATACTTCTCTCCCGTAAAATATCCCTGGAGGGACATTCCGATCTACCGATTAAACGTGCCCATGGCATAAACATGCACCTGGCATAAACACTAAACTTTTCGGTGGTGCTTGTCGGGACTCAAACTAAACACCCTCATTTCCGAATCCTGACGTGCTAATCCCTATAATAAAAAATACTTAGATTTAGGCATGAATCCATAAAGATATATTTCAGTATATTTGTTAGCGAAGAATACGCGGAATATGTTTTAATATGTTTATCGCGCACATTTGAATAGGATTTAAATTACATTCCTTTGTTCGAAAATTTTATACACTCGGTATATTTCAAATGTTTCAGAGCTTTCCCAATTAACGAATTCTTTTCAAACTATGTTATATGTTCGGTATTAAATTCATGTTAGCAAAAAATAATAATTGTAATACAGAAGCTGTTTCAGCAAAATTTTAAACGAATAGGGATGACTGCTGGTGTATTGAACACATATGTTTTTTGAAGAGAAACTAGCTATTTATTTTCCTTTAAAGATGCCATTCAAGTTCACAGTAAAAGCTAAAAGTGATTAGAAGTAACGAAAAATCTCACACAAAAATTCCTTCATTTTATAAATTAAAAAAATGAAAATAAAATACTTCATAGGAGTTGAAATTTTTTTTTAAGTATTAACACTTAATACCTGGAACTATAATCGTTATAATAAAATGTTGATCCTAAATACCATGTTTTTATTAACTTGCTTTCTTGTGTGTTTGTCAAGTGCAAATCTTGCAATCGATTTTTAACTAACTTCCCGACTAGCTAGACTTTTGAAACTTTTAGAATAGCTCAGAACACTATGACGATGCATTTTTTAACACTTTTAGCCATCTTTAAGCAGAATTAAATTAATTCTCAGTTATTTTCCGTTAATTTTGTTTTGTAGACTGGTGCAGCCATCTATCGACCGGAACGGGAACGAAAAGTTAAATGCAAATTAACTTCCAATTAACTTCATTTTCTTTCAAGTTGATGGGATAATTCATCAAAAAAATTTTTAAAAAGTATTTATTGATACATAAAATTGTGAAGTTTATATGATTCAACAGAAAATTTAAAAACATGGTATATAAAAATTTCTTTATATCTTGTAATTATTTTTAAATTAAATGCCGGTAGCACAGGCATGTTCTAAAAGAATTCCAACGAAAAAAAAGTAGTTTTGAAAGTCTGTTGAATTTTCAAATGATTGAATTTGGATAGTTAATAGTTGTTGACAGGGCGATTGAAAGAGCGTATTACGGCGATGCTTATTAAGAGCAAAGCATGCTCCTCGACACAAGATTTAGACTACATTCTGTTCCTTTGGCCTCTTTTGATAGTGAGAATGCCTTGGCATGAAGTTAAGGAAATTTAAAAAGTTACACACAGTCGGCCGATTAAATCGTATAAATAACAGGTGCTGGGATTCGAATGAGGGTGCTATTGCTATGAATAAGGTGAGAATAGTAGAATTCGCGAGCAAATACGAAGTGGAATGTGTAAGACTAATGGACAGAGCGACTGTAAAAGCAGATCAAATAGCTTTTAATAGCTGACCATGAATCCTTCTTCATGTCAGACGCCATAAAGCGCCCAGTTGGCTAATCGAGTTAGATAAGCACAAGACTATTGTCTACAACCTCTCTACCTATCATCACTGCTCAATGAACTTAGTCAAAAGCGCTTGTCGGAGGGCCAGGAGGGTAGTGCCCATTGGAGTCGAAATGTCTTCGACACCAGTCCGGCTTTGTACTGGGCTTTGATAGCTGTTACTCAAATCGAACACGAACTCGCAAATACCGAATATCGGTTTTGTTACGTCATTTCGTTTGATAATCGGACCCTTTGTTTCTACTTTAAGGCATCAAAATGGTACAACATAGACCTTTTATGTTGTGATTTCGGTCAAAGTATTCCAAGTTTACTTACTAGCAATATAACGTATGAGTTGACTCTTTAATCCCTGACATCGGGTTATTGATACACTTCTTGGCCTATAAGACCTCCCCCCCTTCCCAACCCCATGCACACTTAATGCGTAAGATTGCTTTAAACCCTAATATTCGATTGCATTACAGATCGAAAGCCATCTTTTTCAACGCCAGGAGAAAACTCACACCAGCTTTGTGCACCTGGGTGACTTGATAGCATAGGTCGTATAACTGGCGTTAAAATCTCATCCAAGTAACTGCGTGCCGTCAAAGTGTGTTGAAGGACGACTAGAGGTGATCGTGTGTCCCAACAAATCGCTCCCCACGCTGTCACACCTTGTGTAATCGCCATATGCATCTCGACAAGAAATGCCGGATCGGACCGGTGGCCTGGCCGCCTTCATACGCGTTTGAGTCGGTCATCAACATTGAGACAGAATCGGGTTTCATTGCTGAAGACTAAACGCCTCCAGTAGGTCACACTCCAACTTGGCCGAGATCGGCAAAAATCCAATCGACACTGCCTAATATGTGGGGTCAGTGGTAAGCGTCTTAATGGACGGCGGCTCCTTATACCTGCGACGGCAAGTCGTCTCCGAATGCTTCCCCTTTATACCACCGGATGTCTGGAGGTGATAAATGGCGTCGAACCGATTCTAGCGACGCTGTGGGTGCGGACGTGCGATGATTGCGCGATCCTCTTGCGTATTTGTGTTCCTGGGACACCCTGACCGTCCGCGACGGCAGACTATCCCTTGCGTGATTCATTGTTGCCAACATCGAGAAACTACCATATCGCTCAGACCGAGGTGGCGCCCGATACGCCTGTTCGACCAACCTGCTTCTCTGAGGCCTACTATACGCCCCCTCTCAAAGTCCGAAAATTGTTTGTACTGTCGTCGGTTACGTCTCAGAGGCATCACTAGTCATAATACCGTCCATCCAAATCGACAGATTTGTTTGAATAACCCTATGGCAAGAGCAATCAGGCTTTTAAACTCTCCCAGCTGCGCATCTCATATGCGCATAGCGCGCTTACCCATGTCACACTGGCGTCGAAATTTTAATAATTTGCATACCTCTTATCAGACTACATTTCTCCCAAGTTTTGTGATAGTGGCTCGATTTCTTCTGGGTGCATATATTTTTTTTTGTGACAGTGTATATATATATATATATATATATATATATATATATATATATATATATATATATATATGTACACACACACACACACATCAAAATGAAACCTTTAACATAGTCTTTATAGCAAAATATATCTGTTTGCTAATCAAAAGTTGGATATCGTTTCATTATTTCTAAGATTGAAAATGAATCGGAAATCGAAATGTAAGAAGCTACAAATGCTGTAGCTCTATTTATATTTCCCCAAAGTGAGCTTCTTTTCAACAGGCAAGGAGGTTAAAGTATGCAGATCTTAGTTTTATAAAAAAAGAGTACAATTTGCTTTTTTCTAAAAAGGCATTTCATTTTTTTTTCATTTCAAATCAAATATTTTAGTACATTTTTACTGAAGTTACATCTAGAGAACGTAAACATAACATTCCATTTGCACAGATTTCATTTCCTCTTTCATCTCACATGTGTTAGCGTAATAAAAAATAATGAACTGACTGAAATAAACTTCCCAGTTGGATAAAAAAAAGGAAACAACACAATCTTACATTCAACATCTTATAAACAGCTTAAACGTGTCGCTTATCAGCTATTTATTAAGAAATTTTCAGGAGTTAAGCAAATTTGCTGTTTTTGTTTGCGTTAGACGCATTTTCTGTGAAGTCTGTTATGGATAACGGATGGAAAAAAGTAGAGATATATTATTTCCAGTCATAAGCGCGTTATATTGTTGACTGTAATAAAACGATGAGAAATTACGTTGTTTAAATGTAGCAGAATTCAGAAATGAATGCATTTAATTGCGTGTGACATTTTGTAAGGTAGAATTATCTCGCCAAAATGGCTTTCACCGAAAAAAGTAATCACAAATGGGCATTTTCATTAGATAATTTAACATTAGAATTCAGAATTTATTATTCATTATAAATGAAGCACGTATTATGAATCTGCTGAAAATTAATCTGAAGGATATCCGGGGTCACAAAAAAAGGAAAATGTTTATTTTCTTGATTAAAACCTTTCTATAAAGCTTTCAGAAGGAAAATCGCGCAAGCCGAAAGTTTCTAGAATTATCGCAAAAGCAGATAACACTTTTTATTCATTTATTTATTAATTTTGTTTTATCTCATTTTGTCGCTGTGCTTAAATCCTTTTTTATCTTCGAATGCAACATTTCACCATTTTTGAACTTTAGGAAGATATATTTAAAACTCCTTCAAAAGGTATTTTTACGCTATTTTATAAGATTTTTTTTTGTATTTCCATTAAAGAGTCATCAGGATTTTTGCTTTTGACTAGAAATTTAAATTTATTTTCAGTGAAGGAAAAATTGATTTTAAGATGAGTTTTTGCTCTTTAAAACCGTTCTTATAAGTAACATTAAAAAAATTCCTGAATGCAAATTAATTTCAAATGTTTAAACAAATGTAAAAACAAACGAGGCATTAGACAGGTTAAACTGTGGTACTCGAAACTAAAAGTTTTCTTTTTTTATTTCAAATAGATTGATATTAAATAGAAGTTAGGATTTTCTTTTTGATTTTTAGTGGGATTATATTCAGTTTGTTGAAATAAATGTAAGTATTTAATTAAATGAAATGAATCTCAAACACTTTCTAAAGAATTTAAAATTTACAAATTCTAACCTTAGTTACGGTTTTTTAAAAAAGACTAAATATTTGGTAAATAATTATTCTTTCAGACTGATGCTTAATAAAACAGCTACAAAGTTTTCGATTAACTTAGATTATCAAAATGTTACCATTCAGATATATATATATATATATATATATATATATATATATATATATATATATATATAAAGGACAAGTAAGATATCATGAGATTAACTAAAGACATCCCCTTATCCTTATCAATCTTCTGATCTCTTCCTAAATGTAAAGTCACCAAAAATACAGAAAATATATCAATTTCGATTTCCTGATAATAATGTATCGAATGCAACTGTAATGATTTTTTTACGACATAAAAATATCATACCAAAATCTCAATTAACAAGGATCTTCTTTTTCGTTCCTTCACATTTTTTTTTGTCTCGTCACTTGTTTCGGTTCAAAATTGCGGGACCGGATCGTAGCCAAGTAGGACTCCGGCCATCAGCAACAACAAAAACATTTCTTTTTTAAATACATGTAAGATATTATTTACATATTCATAAAACTTTAACACTTATGTAATGATAAACAGAATAGACATTTCCACATTGTTTCCGCTTTGAAGGGTTGTTGGTACGACATCGTAATGAAATTCATTATAAGTACCTCGCGTCTATATAGTGAACGTCAAGGACATTTTTCTAAAGAACTAAATATTTTGATAGGACGTATTCATATCGTATATAAAAGTCAGTTTACTCATTTCGCCTTGAAATTATCCTTTATTATATGCTTTATATAATAAAGCATATAATAAAGGATATCCTTCATTATTGTACCCTTGAACTGATAAACTAGAGTAATGCTATAATGTAGATTCCATAGAATATTCACTGTAGCATTACTGAATTGCTAAGTTAACCCTCAAACCGGCCCACCGGTCATTATGACCGGCAGCGGTGGAACTAAGGGGTGGGGCAGGAGTGGGGAGAGGCGTGAACGCTTGGCTGGCTTTGACATCCTCAGTCAGTTCCTGGACATCAGGGAGAGCACATCAGGGTTTCACAAATGCTCGCCATTTGCCAGTAAGTTGCAATTTTGTAAAAGTATGGCGGTAAAAATGACCGATAGACCTGTTATTGCCATTTAGCAATAACATGCCTACCGGTCCTGATAGGGATTTCAGTGTTCTGTGCCATTTTTAAAGTATCCCGTGAAGCTTTGACATCACTCTTCTCTACTTCAATCACTGGCAGGCTAATCTTTCGAGCAATTATGTCGGAGAAACATTGTGCAATTCTTTTAAGAGCCCTACGATTTGATGTTGAAGATACCAGATCAAAATAAATTAAATAAATGGAATAAATAAGTGTAGATGACTTTTTCCCTCACTATTCATCACTAATATAAATCAAACAACCCTGTGCACGATATCAACACGCAGTTCCATCGCAATCACGCAAAAATAACAGCTTTTTAGGATTTAGGGCCTGTTCACATAGGAGTCCGTTGTGTTGCGTTAAAGAAAAGATTACGTTGAGACGAAAATAAACCAACCATATGCCTCCAAACGATTAGCAATGAAATTTTTAACGCCTATGATTAGTTTATTTTCGTTTCAACGTCATCTTTTCCTTAACGCAACGCAACGGACTCCTATGTGAACAGGCCCTAAGGGTCAATTTGACCGATAGTCCTGATAGTGGCAACAAATTCATGGGCCCCGGTTTGACGGTTAAAATCTTCCTTGTTTAAATCTCGTAAAATTAACAACTGGTATCTTCGATTTCATTAACAGCAGAAACAACATTCTCTGTGGGTGACAGGAAGTAAAATATTTGGTAGCTTATGACCCTTTTGATTTAAAGCTGCTGTTGGATTTTGATTTTCTATTTTTGCATTTTTTTTGTGTAGAAGTTTAAATAACTCGTTTAATTGTCACTAGATGGCGATATTGCTGTAGTTTTTGCTATCGCAAAGCTTCCTTCCCGCGATGTAATCAGTTGCGTGCATTCTTGGAGGGAAGAGTGTCGTGTTTTTGCTCGCCGTTCTATGGGTTGTAATGATGTACTGCGAGAGCACCTTTCATGCGAATTTCTGTTGGAATGCTGCTTAGAGCTTTCAACTTTAGAAATGCCGGCATTCTTCCGTGTGAGTATCTAAACATTGCCTTGTATTAGCTGAGTTTTCGCCTTTCAATAAAGTCAGTTTGTTTCAACATGCTTGTCATCATTAACAAGTTTGAGCATTGTCAAGTTGTCATCATTGAAGGTTTTCAAACTGTTGAACATTGAATTCTTAGTATCCAGAATACAGTCATAGGAAAAACCCAGCGACCTTATGAGCTGTCTTAGAATCTTTTATCCCATAATTGCAGTGTGGTTCAGTTAGTTTCTACTAGTAAGACTTAAGTTTAACGTTAAGTGAACTGAGCCACACATTCTTTATTGGTCCGTCGTGTTGGAGACTGTGTTCTGGTAGATTGCGTATTTAGAAGTTCAACAAAAGTAAGATTGTTCTAGAGGAAATAATTCTCGTGAATTCTTCATTTCTGGCTATTTAGTATCAGTGTTATCTTTGAAAGTATTTTTATTGTGAAACGAAAGCTGAAGTAATCTATACTTTAGTACAGTGAATTTAGTATCAGTAAATCCAAGGACATTTTCATGTGTATATTTGAAAAGGTGTTGAAATGATTTACAGCTTGTGGTTAAATTAGTTCGTTGAATACTGATTCAACTTCCATAGAGGATGCAGAAAGTGTTTATTTCAATAAGCGACGAATTGACACTTTGACTTTGAAAATTTAAATTGTTTAGAGTTCACATGCAAATAAGAACGAAGTAAATTTTGAAGCATAGCTTTGTGACGCATGTTGGTTTTAGATATACATATTCTAGTGAATTTTTACTTTGGTTTAATTTAAGTATTGGTTTTATTGTCATAGTTTTATATATGCATATTTTAGTGAATTTTTACACTTGCTTTGGTTAAGTATTGCTTTTATATTGTAAAAATGGAAAGGTTGAAAATCGAAAAAAGGGTATTAAAATCCTCTGTTACAAAATTGAAAGTAACGTTAGAATCAGAGACTTTTGGCTTGGATACTGCAGAAATCACATTGTTTAAAGATAAAATTTCTGACTTAAACGGAAAATGTTCAGATATTTTCGGCAAAATTTATGAGTCATGCAAGGAGGATGAGTTTGATAAGTATTTGTCTGAATCACAAGAGATTCAAGATATAATTGATAGTTATAAATTAATTGTTCTCCGTGCTGAAGATAAACTAAAACTTAGAAACAGTGAATTATTCGAGGGGATTTCTCAGGGGGATTCAAAGGAGATTAAGGAACCTTCAACCATAAGTTTAAAACTGCCGGAGTTACGTATTCCTAGTTTTTCTGGCTGTAGCAACTTGGAGTGGCTGTCCTTTAGCGATCTATTTAAGTCTTCAGTTGTGCAAAATAGTAATTTATCAAATGCGCAGAGACTTCAATACTTGGTGGGTGCATTAAAAGGTGATGCACTTCGGGTTATTCAGTCACTTCCAATTACTGATGCAAACTTTCAGATTGCATGGGATATCCTAAGGGAGAGGTATTCTAACAGGCGACAATTAGTTTTTACCCTAATTGAAAGAATTGTAAATTTACCACTGTGTACTAGAGAAGATGCATTACAATTGTTATCCATTGTTGACACGTCAAAGGAAGTTACTCGTTCTCTCCAGATTCTCGATTTGCAGCCAAGTGGGTTTGCAGATAGCATTATTGTATATTTGATTATTCAAAAGCTTGACCCAACAACAAGAACATGGTGGGAGAAAGGGCTTGGTGATGACAGCATTCCTACACTTGAGGAATTGCAAAAATTCATCATCCACCATGCACGTACACTGCAACAACGAACACTACATAAACCAGTATTCAAGCCACAACAACCAAATGTCTCAAGTTCAGGGAAACCTCAACGAGTGTCTACTTTTACAGCCCAAGTCAAGATCTGTTGCAGTTATTGTAAAAGTAATGAGCACAGGATTCACCAGTGCAACAACTTCAAAAAAATGGTCACCCCACAACGTTTTCAATTCATAAAGGACAAACGTTTGTGCTTCAATTGTCTTAGGGCTCACAAATTAGCCAATTGTTCTAGCAGTTACACTTGTAGAGTGTGTCACAAAAGACACAATACCTTGCTTCATTTGGAGTCAACCAAATCGGACCATTCTACAGTATTATCTCCACATGCCACGGAATTTTTGCCCGCTTCTTATGCAGCAACTGAATCAACAGGTGTACCGCAGCAATCCATTACTAATGCATCGTCTTGTGTATCATCTCAAGCTGCTCCAAATCAAGTGCTTTTATGCACTGCTATAGTGAAGGTACTTGACTCTACAAATGAGTATCAACACTGTAGAGTTCTTCTTCACCCAGGTTCTCAGGCTTCCTTTATAACAGAGACATGTTTCAATCGTTTAGGTCTTGCCAGAAACAAGGCAAAAGTGCAGATATCGTGCCTTGGTTCATCCAACACACATACTAATGGGGTCACAACCCTTAAGTTTACTCCTTATTTCAAGGACTCTCCTAAATTTGTGACATCAGCTTTTATCATTAATAAAATCATTGGTGATATACCTCATTTCTCCTTACCATCTGGGACAGCAATTCCCTTCTGTGATCTCAAGCTAGCAGATCCAAATTTCTTTCATTCAGGTCCTATTGACATTCTACTCGGTGTTAGTATTGCCTTGCCAATGCTAAAAGGAGAAATTATTAAAACAACTGAGGATTGTCCTTTTGCGGTCAGATCAGAACTGGGATGGATCATTTCCGGAAATGTAAACACGGAAACTCCAGATCCACCACGTATCCATGTCAACCACATCCAACTGGAAACGGAAGAGTTGCTTAGCAAGTTTTGGAAATTGGATGAAGTTCCGAAAGCCAACTTGCTCACTAAAGAGGAACTGGCCTGCGAAGATTACTTTGCAGCTACATATTCAAGAAACGATGATGGAAGGTACACGGTGAAACTACCTTTCCATACCTCTCCAACTCTCTTAGGTGACTCATTCCGGACTGCAATGCGTCGATTCCAGTCACTAGAGAAAAATCTTGTTTCCAGACCAGAGGTTTATGAACGTTACAGAGGTTTCATTAAAGAATACATAGAGCTTCAGCACATGGAGAAAGTTTCAGACTCAGAGAGGAGTGAAAATCCCCAGTTCTACCTACCTCATCATGCTGTATTTAAGGAGAGCAGCTCTACGACAAAGTTGCGAGTCGTCTTTGACGGTTCCTCCAAATCATCGACAGGACTCTCTCTAAATGATCTACTTTATACAGGACCAAGAGTGCAGCAAGACCTTTATCACATTCTCCTCCGCTTCAGAACCTTTCCTGTTGCAATTTGTGCTGACGTGGAGAAGATGTTTCGACAGATCAGAGTTCACCCAGAGGATGCTGATTTGCAGAGGATACTCTGGCGAAACAGGCCCAGTGAACCCATAGAAACTTATCGTCTTGTCACTGTCTCGTACGGCACAGCCAGCGCTCCATACTTATCCACTAGGGTAATGAAGCAACTTGCACTTGATGAGAGGATCAACTATCCCTTAGCTTCTAAGGTCTGCCTCAGAGACTTTTACGTAGACGATATCATGACTGGAGAGAGCTCTGAGTTAAAGGCTGAACAACTAACCAGTCAACTATCAGAGATGATGCTTCGGGGAGGCTTCAGACTTCACAAGTGGAGTTCCAATGTTCCAGCAGTTTTGAAGAGTATTCCTGCCCATTCTAAAGCCATAAACCAATCATTATCTATTGAAGACAGTGAAATTATCAAGGTTCTTGGTATCGTTTGGCATCCATGTACAGATTCCTTTCGTGTGTCCATCACAATTTGTAATCATCAAGACCTGACCAAACGTAAAATTCTTTCAGACATTGCCAGATTATTTGACCCGATGGGTTGGTTAGCACCAGTTGTCATAAGTGCTAAAATCTTCATACAAGAACTATGGAGTCAAAATCTAGGTTGGGATGATGTTCTCAGTGAACCACTTTCTTCACGTTGGAGAATATTCCACTCACAGCTGCCTTTGCTGGTCAACTTTAAAATGCCTAGATTTGTCATATATACACAGCCTATTGATATCCAGATTCATGCGTTTTGTGATGCATCAGAAAAAGCATACTGTGCTGTTGTGTATATTCGCTCAGTCACTCAAGATCATAACATTACAGTATCACTTTTAACGTCAAAAACTAGAGTTGCTCCAGTCAAAACTCAGTCCCTTCCAAGACTTGAGTTATGTTCAGCATTACTTTTAGCAACATTGTTGGAATCTATTCTACCAACATTGGAAATTCCTTTCAGCAAAACATTTGCGTGGACTGACTCTCAAGTGGCACTCTCGTGGATTGCCTCAGAACCTCGCCGTTGGCTCCCTTTTGTAGCGAATCGAGTAGCCAAGATACAGGAAGCTGCACCAGACGTACACTGGAACCATGTTCCAGGTGTGGATAACCCTGCCGACTGTGGCACCAGAGGTCTTCTACCTGCAAAATTCTTGTCTTGTGACCTCTGGACTCAGGGTCCCAGTTTTCTCAGGCAGCATTCAGAGCAATTTTTTAATGAGCAATCATGTACAAGTTTTTCATTCCAAGAATCACAACTCATTGAGCAAAGGAAAAGCTTCATTTCAGCAGCTACTCAATTTCAGCCACCATCAGTTATCTTCAAGTTTTCTTCATACACCAAACTTTACAGAGTTTTTGCTTGGGTTCTACGTTTCCTAAACAATACTAGAAAATCTTCAGGTGAAAGAAATATAAGTTATTTAACATCAGCTGAACTTTCAAGAGCAACATTAACTATGGTCAAACTAGTCCAGCAAGCAGAATTTGGAGAAGAGTTACATTGCTTAAAAACAGGAAGAGCATTGAAGACTTCCAGCAAGAGTCTTGCACTATGCCCATTCTTGGACAATGAGGATGTGTTAAGAGTTGGTGGGAAACTTAGAAATTCCAGTCTCTAATGATTCGAAACATCCAGCTATCATTCCCAAGAAACATCATTTGACAACTCTTATCGTTCAGCACTTTCATGTAACACATTTGCATGCATCGCCTCAACTCTTGCTCTCAGTTATAAGGCAAAAATTTTGGATCCCTTGTGGAAGAGATGTGGTCCGTAGATTTGTAAAAAGTTGTAAAACTTGCTTTCGTCTTTCTACTTCTGCTATGAGTCAGCTTATGGGAGATTTACCAGCTTCAAGAGTCACACCTTCCAGGGCCTTCTCAACGTCAGGTGTTGACTTTGCAGGACCGTTTCTTGCCAGGGAGAGAAATGGCCGGGGGAAAAATCCTTCAAGGTTTACATTGCGATTTTTGTGTGTTTTGCCACTCGAGCAATGCATCTTAAGGTAGTGACGGACCTGTCTACTCAAGCCTTCATTGGTGCTTTGAAACGCTTTATCTCTAGAAGAGGTAGGCCTTTGGAAATCGTCAGTGATTGCGCAACTAATTTTGTCGGAGCTGATAGAGAGCTGAAGGGCTTACTTAGATCTTTTCTTTCTCAGAATGAAAATTCAAATGTGTTAAATTTTTCTTCATCTGACGGAATTACCTGGAAATTCAATCCACCAGCTGCTCCTCATCATGGGGGGTATTTGGGAGGCCGGTGTGAAATCTATGAAGTACCACCTTAGAAGAACCATGGGAAACTCTCTGCTTTCTTTGGAGGAGTTATTCACCCTTGCTGCTCAAATAGAATCGTGCCTTAACTCAAGACCACTTTGTTCTCTCTCTCCAGATCCAAATGATTTATCGCCATTAACACCAGGCCATTTTCTCATTGGTTCAACTTTGACAACTATCCCTGAACCAGATTTGACTGCAATTCCATTATCACATCTTGGACGTTGGCAACTTGTCCAGAGTCTGCTTCAGAGTTTCTGGAACCGGTGGAGCAAGGAATATCTTGCCAGACTACAACAACGTCCTAAGTGGTGTGTGTCACAAAAAATATCTCAGTTGATGATCTTGTCCTTATCAAGAATGAGTTGGCACCTCCATTAAAATGGAAACTTGCACGCGTGTTAAAGTTGCATCCCGGTAACGATGAGAAGGTTCGAGTTGTTACTTTAAAAACTGATTCAGGTCAACTTACTCGTCCCATCACCAAACTTTGTAGATTACCTTTAGACTAGTTCTCCATGTAGCCATTTAGTTTACTTGTATAATTGACCAATGTTTCTTTCGTTATGTCTTGTAACCTTTTTCAATTGTTGTTAATATTGTTTGTTTAGATAATGTGTAATTCAGTGTTTTGAAACCCCTAAAGGGTTTCAAGGGCGGGAGAATGTTGGATTTTGATTTTCTATTTTTGCATTTTTTTGTGTAGAAGTTTAAATAACTCGTTTAATTGTCACTAGATGGCGATATTGCTGTAGTTTTTGCTATCGCAAAGCTTCCTTCCCGCGATGTAATCAGTTGCGTGCATTCTTGGAGGGAAGAGTGTCGTGTTTTTGCTCGCCGTTCTATGGGTTGTAATGATGTACTGCGAGAGCACCTTTCATGCGAATTTCTGTTGGAATGCTGCTTAGAGCTTTCAACTTTAGAAATGCCGGCATTCTTCCGTGTGAGTATCTAAACATTGCCTTGTATTAGCTGAGTTTTCGCCTTTCAATAAAGTCAGTTTGTTTCAACATGCTTGTCATCATTAACAAGTTTGAGCATTGTCAAGTTGTTATCATTGAAGGTTTTCAAACTGTTGAACATTGAATTCTTAGTATCCAGAATACAGTCATAGAAAAAACCCAGCGACCTTATGAGCTGTCTTAGAATCTTTTATCCCATAATTGCAGTGTGGTTCAGTTAGTTTCTACTAGTAAGAGTTAAGTTTAACGTTAAGTGAACTGAGCCACACAGCTGCTATAAACAGCGTTATCACTTACTTTATTGTAAGATGGGGTTACTTTGTGACGGATTTTTTCTGTGCCAGACTATTAGTTTTAAAAGTAGCCTAAGACAAACAATTGCAAAACATTGGCACATCCTTTCCCTTCTTAGTAATGTATTGCGTTAACACGGATCTTTATTTACCATTGGGAAATTAAGGTTAAAATGTGTCACAAAGGTGCCCCGTCGAGTGGGGATATCACAGCGCGAGATCGAAAATTCGAAAAAATGACTATGTGTCACACAGTAACCCCGTCTAACGGAATTTAAAGAGATCCGTCCCAGATTTAATACCAACGTAGTAATATTAGTAAAACCAGCACATTAAGTGTGAGCATGATGTCAAAATAAGTTTGAAGATTATACACTAGCCTTTTGTACCACGCGATGACGGAGTCATCTAGAATGATCTGTAATTTTCTGAAAGAGGGGTATATAAAGGGAAGAAAGAAGGAGAAGGGGGCCTCGACTTAGCAAGAGGATAATTTTTGAACGTCTGTCCGTTAAGCATGCACACATATACATTTGTTTATTACATTAATCTAACATGGAAAAGAGGATCACTTTGGGTTTATATAACTTCGCGTCTGTTTCATTATGCAGTCCATTTATTATTGTTAAAATGATTCCAAATACACTCCATGAATACATCACTTACGGATTCCAGTAAGCGATACTTGTGGTTCATCTTATCTCTTATTACATTATATCAGATTAGCAACATGACTGATAACTATTTGTGTAGATGTCTAAAATTTCAGTTTTAGACATCTTTAACCGAATCAAACATGTTATCGAATCTAATGTGCATTCCATGAGATCCAACATCTCGCCGTATAATGTATATTTTGTACTCTAACCTAACATGTACCGAAACTTGAATCTATTTTTATTTTATAGAGAGATATAATGCGTGCGTGATTCACGCAAATTCGCTACATTACTTAATCACCCGAGGCCAGAATTAATAAATTCGCATGCCAGATAGTCAAAACACGTTAGCTTTGGACTAAATTATTAAAGTATTATAAACTTTAACCAAATCAGATTCTAACTACGCGTGAAGAGATATAATGCCTGAATATTTTAAACGTTGCTTAGAAACGCATGAAAAATCTCCTTACTCCTCGTTCGCTGCATGTATACGCGCCTTTAGACAATACTGTATCAAAATAAGAAAGAAAATGACACGATTTTTTAATGAAAATAAATTAATGAAATTTTAACTAGTCTCATATTGTAAAACGTAATCATAAATTTTTATCATCGCAGCAATGTGAAAAAGATGTAAACACAAAAAAAGGAGTTAACAAATTGATCACCCCCAAAAAGTCTTCTATCCTACGCAACAGCGTTGCTGTCACATTTTCAAATAGAACTAGATTTATTTATGACACTGAGGCTTTATTTCATAGATTTAGAAACATTAGGAGTTAACTATTAAAAAGGCAAAATAAGAAACTACTGTTTTACAATGTCGCTGAAACTTTTTACGATTTAAACATCGTATCAGTTAAATTTTTTAAGAGATGTTTGAAAAAAGGAACATATTAAAGGAATATATTATAAAAGTTACTCTTAAAAAGGATATACGTATTTATAATTTTTTATGTCCTCATTTTCTCGAAAATAAAAACTAGCCTGATACGAATAGGACGCAAAATTGCAAATTAATAAAAATCTTTATCGCAAGCATCAGAGATTCCGTTTTTTTTATCGCATTAACGAACAGCATGTAAAACTGACTTTATGTCAAAGAAACCTGTTTCACAGATTATCAAAAGTTACATCCAAGTTGTCAGTTGATAAGTCTTAAAATTGTAAAAGTAAAATCTTTTTTTTTAAAGCATTGTCGTCAAAACTTTTTATTCATAGTACATCATAGAACACTGAATGTTAATAGTAAAATTTAGATTTATTGTTTAACCTTTCAGATGAATTAGTTATTTAGATTATGAGAGATATAATTCTAATTAGTTTATTTGTAAAGTTGCATACAAATTAAGACAGAAAAAAGCAGTAAAATGTGTAGGATTTAAACTACCGCTGCGATTTCTTACTCTGTCGAGATTGTACTAACCATGTTAAGGCGGGTATAAGGTAAATTCACCTATAATGGGCCATGTCCCTATAATGGGCCGCCCTTTATAGGGATATGGCCCATTATAGGTGCATCTACCTTACATGCAGCGAACGACGACGAAAGAAAGGTAACGAGCCAATTCGGCTTTCATTTGAAATTCGGTTTGCCGTTCTCATAAACATTTCGAAATGCATATTGTGTTCATTTTCATGAAGTAAATGGCTTTTATGAATACTTCACTCCATACTACATTGATCAACTCAGTTTCCGATAGCGAAATTAAGTTTCCTACTCGAAATGAAGTTTACAAACAAAAGAAAGAATATCTGAAGAGAAATTGTACACAAATGAAGAGAAACGAATTTCTTGTAATGTACCAATTAGTGAGAAAACATTGGTAAAGACTAACGAATACGTTCAGTGGTGTTCGTTGCCACGTATACATTGAGCAAACATTTCATTTGCAGTCGATATCTGTACGTAAACGCACCTCTCCCCATACATGCGATACTAAGGTATGCTATCACATGTAATTTAGGTTGTCAGAGGCATAATTCGATGCATTCTTACATTCTTATTTCTAAAGGCCAATCGATTGACTTCCAACAGTCAATCGAACTCACTGTAGAATTTCGTTTTTAATTTAAGTGCTTTGCACCATCGAAAACAATATTTTCACCACTTTTCATCTTTCAGAAGTAACTTCAGGATAAATTTGGAAGCAATGTAGAATGGAGAATTAAGAACTACAGTGTATGTATGTAAAAAAAAACTACACTGCTGGCCATCCAAAATGCAACACCAAGAAGGACAAGAGATATCAAAGCCAAATTTATACCAGAGATGACAGATAATATCAATGATAACTGATTGGGAAAAAAACAGCCTTCTTTAAGTTAGGAAGACTAGAAAATCAGTAATGAGAGCTACCTCAACATCTGTCTATAATCTCTGCGACACGCTGCTGCATTCACTGAAATAGGCTTCGGATGTGATGTTGGGGGATGGCAGCCCATGCTGCCTCCACATATAGCTAAAGTCTGTTGTACCAACTGGTGCAGCATGCGGAGCTAAAAAAGCCCAATCATTGAACAGACATGTTCAATGGGCGATAGATGTGGAGAACAGGCAGGCCAGGGTAATAATGCAATCTGGTGGTCTCACAGGAAATCTTCAACAATGCGTGCAACGCGTGGTCGTGCATTGTCCTGTTGAAACGTGGCCAAAGGCAAACCTTGGAGGTAAGGAAGGAGAACAGACTGCAAAACCTCTTATACTGCGTCCACAAACATCTGCACTGCACTGTATTCTGGGGGGAAACCAGTGATTTATGGGGCTGAGCGCTCTGCAGCTATCTCTCGATCGGGCAGTTTTTGCACAGATCATCAAAGAGACACGAGTGAGCTTGGGAGGGGGAGGGGTTCTAAATGGGGGAATGTCTGGAAGACAGTCTAGTGTTCCTTCACACATCGCTTGGGGGAGGAGCGTGACTAATCGACCCCCAAATGTGTGAAGAGGAGTCGGGGGTGTTTACTGCAGATATGTCTGCATGTGTGTGAAAGCGCCAAGAGATATAGCGGTGTGTGGTAAGTGCTAGAAGGATACGGGACTGGAATTCAATACCACCCCACACCAGAACACCGGGTGCCGAACCAGTATGACGATATAAAACATAACAATTGACCAGCCTCTCTCCACGGTGTCTCCAAACTCCAATCCGAGCATCGTGGCGTTGCTGGTGGAAGTGTGATTCGCCCGAAAACACAACGTCATGCCATTCGGATTTCCAGCTCCGCCGTAGTGCGCCATTGCAAATGCAAACGCCTGTGGTTTAAAGTGAAAGGTAAGCGAATGAATGGACTCCTAGCGGACAGTCCACGGTGCTGCAAATGACGTCGTATTGTGTGTGCGGACACCGGTTGATGTGTGACAGACTGTATTCGTTGTACAATGGTTGCGGATATGGCACTGAACTCCATCAGTGCCATGAGCACAATATGCCTGTTTTCCCTTGGAGTGGTACAATAAGGCGATTGCAATCGGTCATGTCGGTCAGACGTTCCCTCCTGCATCCACCGATTCCATATTCGCATGACTGTGAATTGTCCGACACGATGACCGATTTCTCGGAAGGATAATCCGCAATCTTTGTATGCAACGATTCTGACTCGATCGAACTCCGAAACGTGCTCGAATGATGCTCGTGTTTTTCTCCAAGGTATACTGAAGCTGTACACTCGAAAAATCGCACGGAAGCATAATGAACGTTCTTCAAAGCGGACCATAGGAACATGTGATTAATTGTTACCTAGACCATCGCCTTCTAACACAGATATTTCATGAGATTGCCAACGGAGAGAGAAAGTTCAACCGAAATGAGAAAAGGACTATTCGTTTATTAATATCTTCGGAAGCATAAATTGCAACACAAAAGTGGAGCAGAGAGTTTTTTGGTGAGAGCTTTGGACGGTGAAATGAAGAGTTCTCATTGGACGTCTCCAGGATCTTCGTGATGCTTCTCTGGTGGAGGCGGAGTTAATAGCTGCCTGAAAGCTTGTTTTCAATTGGCAGGCAGAGAGAGAAGGAAAAAAAGAGATTGGATAGAGAGATAAGGTTCATAATCCGTGAGTTCTAAAACTAGGAAATCGAGCAAATCCAAAAGGATTTACTCAGAGACAAATTATAAGTGCTAGAGGGAAGTTTAAGGATTGTAAAATATAATTTTAATTTATTTTATAAAATTTTTAATTGCTTTTTGCCTTGGCAAAGCCAAGTATTGTTTTTTATATTTTTTTATAATTTATTTAAATGACGAGGACAACCAAAGAATTTTAAGACGAAAGACTCAGGATGGCACGAGGCGTTTCCCTGTTAGTGGAGTTTGAGTGATCATTGTCTGCAAGATTAATTAAAAGTTCACTGTCAATTGAGTTGTGAAAGTTAATAGCTTGATTTTTGAGATAATTTCGAATAGTAGGGATTCCTAACTCCCTGTAGATACAAGTATTTCTGAAATACCAATCCGCGTTAACGATTTGCCTAATGGTGCTGATCTGAGCAGAAGCAAGTTTTTTAATATGGGAATTCACACAGTATGACCACGCTGGCCCTCCATAAGTTAAGATAGGACGAAGATAGGAGTTGTAAATGAGCATATTATTGGCTATGCTTAATTTGCTGTTCCGATAAATTAAAGGGTAAATTAATCTTCTGGATGCTCGGAACTTGTCCCTGACATGCAGGATATGATATTTCCAGATGACATTTTTGTCTAAAAGGACTCCAAGGTACTTAACGGTATCAGACCAGTGAATATTTGTGTTACCTATTTGAATTTGTTCACTGTTGTAAGTCTTTTTACGTTTAGTGGCAAACATAACATCAACGCATTTTTAGAATTAATTTTAATTTTCCATTTGTCGAGCCAATTTTGAATGGAGGACATGTGAGTATTGATGTATTTAACTGCATATTTAAAATTTTTATTTGTGGCATTAAGAGCTATGTCATAGGCAAAAATTGCAAGATTAGTGTTGGTATTTTGGAGTACATCGTTTATAAAAATGTTAAACAAAATTCGGAGAGATAACGCTGCCTTGAGGGACTCCAGAGAGAATATTGAGTTTGCTAGAAAGTTGGCCGTTTATTTTTACTTGAAAGGTGCGGTTTTTAAGATAAGGAATTAGGAGGTGGATTGTTTGGGGAGGAAAGTTGTAATTAATAAGTTTAGGAATGAGGTCGTCTATCCAAAGTTTATCAAAGGCTAGGTAAATAACAAGGAAAAGGGCTGCAGTGCAGGATTTATTTTTCTTGGCACTATCTTCAAAACAGCTATCTTCCCTCTGTTTATATACAGTTTGTCAGGAGCGCTGCAGTCGGCCATGACGGTCTCGTGCGCTGCAATCGTTATCATTTGCATATTCCATCGCGGTACACGCAAGATGCAAATTTCGTGCTTTTTAGTTGCTTCCTTCTTGGTGTTGCATTTTCGATGGCCAGAAGTGTATATATATATATATATATATATATATATATATATAGATAAAACTGTAAGATCTAGGTGAGCTGATAGTTCATTGAATCATATATATTAATGTTTAATAATTTTGCCAAAATATGTTTTTTCTGAAATCAAATATCGTTACAAAATCAAAAGTAAGATTTATAAATTATTTGAAGTTTGAAAATATATCTTTGAAATCTCATGTTATAAACAGAAAAAGGCTCTCGATCGCAGAAATAGGGTTATAAATTGTTTATATTTCTAAAGAACATTTCATCTAGACTGATAGCGGAAGTTTCACTTGTTTGTTTCGTCTGGTTTACCATAAGAGTCAATCACCTTCGGCTCCCCCATTCCATTGCGGAGCATCGGGCCAGTATATAGTGACAACAGGTCTCGCCATAACAATCCCGCTGGTCCGTCAGGACCCGCAGGGTAGAAAAGGCCGAATTAAAACCACCTCCAAGTCGGAATTCAATAAACAAAAAGAATAAATACCAACCGATTAGTGGGAAAATAAACTAAGAAGCAAAAACCAGACTAAAAACGAAACGCACAAAGTTTTGGGAAAATTTAGGAAACGAAAAGTATTTCAGCAGGTCCTTTCCTCCACTCTGGCTCGTGCAAATCATTTAAAAAAAATTATTAAGTCAAAAGAACAAGTAATAATATTCCTTTACAAGAGTCGGTGGAACCATCAGCCCGAAAAATGTGATATTATATATACACACAATTCACAATTCAATACAATTTGCATTACATATTCTACACAATGTTGAAATTACTCATTATTAATCTTACAAAAGCTGTACAAATAGAATACATGGTCGCAGTACCAGTGGATTCAAGTTCAATTGCACAAACAAGATTATATAATTATAGCTCATACAACTCCTATGTACTAGAGAACGCACAAGATAGCACCAAAGGGCGATATATTTAATAAGTAAAAAAATGGTAAAAGCGCGCAGGGTTAAATTTACTTACTTTAAAACTGTTAAGTTTAGCGAAATTAGAGCGAAATTAGAGCAAAACAACATGCTACGCCGTAGCATAAGTATATACCCGGCTTCACCGTATCACAAGAGGCCACAACACATGTAACCGTAACACACTCAAATAGCCACATATACACTAAACGGTAACGTTTGGAATCATCTACTATAACGTAATAAGTCAACTTGTTCACCAAAGTCGGAACACCAGTGGAAATTTTTATTCAACAACTAAGCATATTGAACACCCTGATTACTATGGCATAATGAGCTGCCACGGATGCACTTTTCTGTAGCGTAAGGAACCTACAACTAATTTATAATGAACCTACCAATATGCCGTAAGCCGCAACACAAGTGGTAAATACAGCAACTGAGCGTAAATAGCCAACCAATTACTATGGCGTAATGGAGTGCAACGTGAGCACATTTCGGTAGCGTATAGAATTAATAACTAAAGCGTAAAAAGCCAGCCAGTACACTAAAGCCGCAACTCAAGTGGAAAAGAAACTACAGCTTAGCGTAAAGAGCCACCTATTTTTTATGGCGTAATGAGGTGCGACTAGTACAGCTATCCCAAGGGGTGACACGTGTATACCATTAGGGAGCGTAAAAAGCTTAAATCGAAAGCTTAAGGAGCGTACGTGTACTCAGTACCATTGGTGGATTCTACCTTGTTTTCCCCACTTAAGTTCGGGCAATGCAAATTAAATGCTAATTAGCGTAAGCAATAGTGCTATTAAGTGTAAAGAACCTGATTAGACGCCACGTCAGCGTGAGTGCAGTTAATGCCAATCCCACATAGGTTGGAGAATAAGGGAAAAATACAAATCTTGTGCGAACTCTATTTCAATTAGACAGTTTAGACCCGCAAACAATTGCGAATCAATTAAATACAATTATGTATACAAAAATTTAAATAATTAAAGTTAGATTAGCAAAACACCAAACGATAACTGTCAAGCAGATGGCAGGTCCGCATAAGTCCACCACATCATTGGGAGATTAACGTGAATTATTATTGTTTCAAGCGTATAATAAGTGCGATAGCTTAGGGAATAAGTCATTGGATTAATCAACAGGTGCAAGTGTACACAACCAAAAGGTAAGTGTATAGTTTGAGTTCTGTTATTATAACCAGTGAATATAGATATAAAGTATATGTTTAAAGAGGAAAAGTATATGTAAACAAACAAACAGATGATAAGTGTAAAGTAATACCGTAGTGTATTCCGATGTGTAAGCATATTACAGAGGAAAGCAATAAGTAAACTAACAAACCAATATAAGGCTAGATAAGTTTAGACACCGACAAGATAGTTGGAGAATGTTTAAGGGAAAATACCACAAGTATAGCCGCTGAATTTACTACCATTACTCTATCAATTACGATAATTTAAGAAGTTTAACTTTCAGTTGAAATTTAAAGAATTTTAGGAAGCAGGCAGCAAGATAAGTACCAGGGGTGGAAGTACAATTTAAAGAGAACCTAAAACAAATTTAGAGTAGCAAAAAACCATGGCGGCTAGTGAAGTAAATAACGAGTATCCAAGTTGATTTGATTGAATTAGCCAAAATGCAGAGTAAGATTTATATAGCAAATTTAAATGAAACAATTGAGTAAGTAGGTAATTTATCGATAGCAACGATTAATAGCCCTCAAAATGTTGGAAAAGCGGCCGAAGGAAATTCTTAATTTTTAAATTTTAACCAATTTGAGTAACAAGAAAAGATACAGATTTTTAAAAACAAATAGTTTCATGTATATTTATGTTCAAGATTGTGACTTATAAAGTTTCAAATTGTGTACTAATTTTATATGTAATCACATTACATAATACTATACAATATACGACGTTGATTTGATTACCCACTGTACACATGACGAGATAACATGTAATTAGGCTGCTATAGACTTTACCATTAAAGTACTAAGCCGCACCCCATTTAAATTCAAAAACAAGCGATATAACAAAAAAGTAGATAATTATAACACACAATAATTGTTTTACATAAGTAATTATAACACACCCTGTCAATGTACCAGCAAGATTAATTAGAGTAAGTAGTTGGCCTGTAGTAGCAGGAATATAAATACAAACAAGCACAAGGTGTAAAATCATTTACAAAAAAAAACAATTTAACTAAACCAATTCTTAGGGCCTGTTCACATAGGAGTCCGTTGCGTAGCGTTAAGGGAAAGATGACGTTGAGACGAAAATAAACCAATCATAGGCGTTAAAAATTTCATTTCTAATCGTTTGGAGGCCTATGATTGGTTTATTTTCGTCTCAACGTCATCTTTCCCTTAACGCTACGCAACGGACTCCTATGTGAACAGGCCCTAATGCTGTTACGATGTAAACATCAAACATTGATTGGGGATATACCAATCAGTAGCGTGAACAATTAACAAAATGGCAACAGCTAAGCTTGGCTCCGATAGTAGCTAGATCACTGTACAAAGGTAGATTTTTTGTAGTATTATGAATATTTTTATATTAATTACCTTTTTTAAGGGATCAGAACGGAACCAAACAGTCAGGTGCACCCAAGGCTGGCAGTACTAATAGGGAGGTCCAACGGTGGTGAGTATCGGAATCAGCATTGGCATAGACGAATTGAATAAATAAATGTTATACCAAAAAGCTTGTCATTATTTAACACAATTACATAAAATAAAAACAGCAGCAAAAGAAGAATGATGACCCCTCCTTAGTTTTGAGCTGGGGGAAGAACAACAAAGTGAATAAGAAGTAAGTGCTTAACATCAGCGATAATTTTTTTACAATAAAAATCACAAAAAAATTGTGTTTAGACCATTCTGTAATGTCTGTGGGAAGGTTTTTCCCAATATCAGCAAAAAGAGGGCAATCAAATAGGCAGTGGTCTGGAGTCTGTATATTTTGGCATTGGCAAAGGTCATTTGTATTGAAGAATCTGGCCTGATAGCTCCCGAAGGAGCCATGGACCGTAATAGCTGGATTAATGTAGATGTCTGCCATTATTCTATGATTATTTACTCTGTTAAATGCTTCGTAGACTCTTCTACCTGTAATACTCTGATTCCATTTAGTCTGCCAATCTTTTGTTTCCTCTTTTTGTAATAAGGTTCTAATTTTTTTCTTTGTCCATTTTAAAAGAGTAATTTACTCGTACTTCATCTACTTCCGTAGCTTCCTTGGCAGTTCTATCGGCTTCATTTTCTAATATTTCTACATGGACTTTAACCCAGTGGAAGTAAACAATTTTATTATTTGATTTAATTTGTTGTTTGATGTTGTGTATGATATCGCAATTCTTGTTGATAGAGTTTAATACGTCCAAAGCACTCCGAGAATCGGTATATATGTCACTTTTATCAATTTTGTTGTTAATCATATAATTAATGGCTATTTGTATTGCTCTGAGTTCAGCAGTATAATAATTAGCACAGTCAATTCTCTCTAATTTTCTCAATGATGTGTCATGTTTATAAATTACCACTCCCGCACCAGTTCTCTCATCCTTTTTAGAGCCATCAGTAAATATTTTTATATTGGTTTTATTTTTTAAATCTAAGCTCCAATCAAGGCTGATAAGTTCTTCTATTCTCAGTATTTTTTTTCTCTAGTTACGCTGTTATTCTCGTTGTATTTATGACCATGAAATTCAATTTCTTGTCTTTTATCGTAAAGTTTAAATAGACTTTTGGCGGTTTTAGCCTTTAAATATAATGGCCTGCATCCTGCCAGAACGTTTAGAGCATCGGTCGATACAGTATTATAGCATTTAGTTATGAATAGCATGAAAGGTCTCTGTAATTGTTGTAATTTTCTTCAATGATTGTCACTGTCCGTGTTCCATATCTCCGCAGCATATAGGATAGTTTTTTTCTGTAATTATTTTGTATATCTCTTTAGTAATTTCGGCTTTAACGCCCGAGGTTTTTTTTTGAGATTCTATTAAGTTTGTAGAAAAATTGCAATGCCTTTTCCTTAGATTTTTTAATATGATCATCAAAATTTAGCTTTGTGTCGATATAAATGCCCAAGTATTTTATGGAATCTTGAAATTTAATATTATTATTCCCAGTTTGTTCGTTGGCTTTCTATTTATTCTATCTTTACAGGGCACAATAGTGTAACAGCACTTTACGATGCTATTTTTAAGTTTATTTCTATTAATTCAATCTTGACAGTAGTTTAGTATATTCGTTGTTATATCACTGAATTTATAAATTACCGGGGAATTGCTAAGAATTAACACATCATCTGCGAAGGCTTGCATTTTAGTAGTATCATTACAACCAAAATCAGTTAAAAAGTCATTTATCATTATGAACCAAAATAACGGACCCAAGGAAGATCCTTGAGGAACACCAACATTATAATCGATCAAACTTTTGTTTTAATTTTCCTGTCAGAAAGATAATTTATAAGAATGTGCCGAAGATAATCATCTAGATTTATTTTTTTTAGTTTGTTAAGAAAAATATTCTAATAAACAGACTTAAACGCATTTTGTATATCTAGAGAGATTATGCACGTGTGTTGATTATTTTTATTTTCATAAATGTTGTTCATTAATTTATCGAGGGCTTGCAGAGTGCCCATTCCTCTTCTGAATCCATATTGGTAGGGAGGCAATAAATTGTGGGATTCTAAATGGATGGTAAGCCTGTTTGTTAGTAGTCTGTCTAAGATTTCCCCCCTTACTGGCAGTAGGCAGATTGGTCTATAAGAACTCCTATTACTTTTATCTTTATTTTGTTTTGGGAAAAATATTACGACCGCTATTTTCCAGTCTTTTGGGAAATATCTTTCTTTTAGGCATCTGTTGAATAGATTTTTAGTTAATTTATTACATTTATATATCTCTTTAACAATACTAATCGTGAAACTATCATAACCGGTTGCCTTATCTTTGACAATCCCTCTAATAATATAGTCTACGAGTATTTAGTTTATAGTTATTTCTTGTGAGACTTCCCCACAGATCTCTTCATTATAATTACTCTCCGCATCTTGTTCATATTTAAAGTGAAATTTTACTAATACTTCTTCGATGTCATCTCTTTCATCTAAAAGAATGCCTTTTTCTAGCTGTATCCCCTCTTGCATATGTTTTTTATTCTAATCAGGCTCTTAAGTTTACCAAAGGTGTCTTTGATTGTAAGTTTTTCAATATAATTTTTAAATGAAATGCTTCTAGATTTTTTAACGTGTTTCTTGTAAATTGCTCTTTCTTTCTTGAATTCCATCTTTAACCTATTTTTTTAACAATAATTTTTTTTAACTTCTTTTTGAAATCTCTTACGTAAAGCTCTTAGTATTTTTTTTTAATCTCTAATTCAATATTCCACCAGGGTGTGTAAACTTTTTTATTCTTATTGTCTTTCCTTCTATGTGTATAGCATAGTTGGGCAGTAATTTCATTGATTTCATGAACAATTTTGTCAATAGTATGTTCTTGAATTTCTTCGTAAATTTTTTTCAATTATTTGTTTAGTTCAGTTCTAAATTCTAGCCAGTAGAGATGTTATATTTTCCATCTTTTAGTTTTCTCCTCACGATTAGTATTTTCCTTGTTAGTTATTTCAAAGTAGATGGCATTGTGGTCTGTGTTTATAAATTTATCAATTACTTCCCAATTTTGAATTCACTCTTCCTCCAGGCTGATTGTAACAGTCAGGTCTGGCCAGCCCTCACCAAACGGCCCATTATAGGTAGGGAGACTGTTTGTATT
The DNA here is from genome assembly GCA_907164885.2 of Dolomedes plantarius. Lineage (NCBI taxonomy): Eukaryota > Metazoa > Arthropoda > Arachnida > Araneae > Dolomedidae > Dolomedes > Dolomedes plantarius. The sequence continues at coordinate 524,131 of OU015500.1, forward strand.
GTTTCTAATATTAGCGTCATATTGTACTGTTAGTTTTAAAATCTCTTCACCCTCTTCTGTCTGTCGGTCTCTGTACCCAAATGGTGGATTTTGCATTTAAATCCCCTGAGATAATTATTTTCGATATTGTCATTTATAGATATGTCATAATTTGGGCCTGCCGAAAGTTCATAGGTCGCAAGTATTGAGTTATTAAGATTGAGGTGTTGACATTTCAGAATACACGAAGGGTCAGAGAGGGAAGTGACCGACCCCGGAGCCCGAATAGTTTTATTCGGTAAAGGCATACTCAGTTCTGGCCCGTAACTTCTCGATGGCCTTATTATAATTTTCACACTTATAATGGTAGGGCAAGTGATCAGTAGCAAGTTTAGTATTATAATTGTAGTTTGTGGATTTACAATTAGTGCAGCAGATGGTATTCTCACAATCCTCGTGTTCTTCCAATCCACAATTCTTACATTTTTTCTGATTAGTACAAAATCTGGCCAAATGTCCTGTTCGTTAGCAGTTATAACAAATCTGGGGCTTTAAAAATTCTCTTATGTTGTATTTTTGCCAGCCCAGTTTGACTTTATTTTTTATAATCCTATTATAGGATTTACCGTCTACACTTATAACCCAGTTATAGCCCTGCTTAGCTCTGTATTTGAATATAGCCATAGGGCCTGTTCACATAGGAGTCCGTATCGTAGCGTCGAAAGAAAGATGACGTTGAGACGAAAATAAACCAATCACAGGCGTTAAAAATTTCGTTGCTAATCCTTTGGAGGTTTGTCATTGGTTAAATATATTTCAATACTTTAACGCAACGCAACGGACTCCTATGTGAACAGGCCCATACTGTGTTCTTCAAGTTCTTCGTTTTGCAATATCAGCTTTTTTCAATTTCTTCCTTACTTAGTTCTTCTACCCCAAAAATTATGATATGTGGTTTTCTTTTTTTTTTTTTTGGTTTTGTTACAATGTATCTATCCTGCAGGTTTTCCACTTGTCGGATTTCCCTTATCAGTTTATCAGCGTCGTCTTCTTTATCCACGCTTACCGACAGACCTCCTTTATTAATTTTTCTTATTGTATTTATACCGACACTTAGATCTTATTGTTTTATACTGTCCTGCAGATATTTTTTTGTGTGGTCTGAGTTTTGATCTTCCTTAGGGAATATTGTGATTGTATGTGTTGTTTTACCCTTTCTTGTTTCTGATCTAGGTCTCTCTCTTTTTTCCTGTCCCCTCAATGTATCAGCATATGTGTTCTTGGTTTTATTTTCTCCTGCTTTTGTCTCATGAAATAGGTTTTTAATCTGCCTTTCTAAGGCCTTGATCTGGCCTTTCAAATCTATGATAAAATTTCTCTGTAATTTAACCAAGTAGTAGTTTATTAAAATTTCTTCTGAAAATACTTTTCTGCCCCCCTTATTTATTCTGTCGTTATAATTTATTTTATCCTTAATTATTTGTGTTCTTATTTTCAAGTCATTTTCCATATCAACGAGAGTTTCATCGCAGCATGGATGGTTTACGTCAAATACATACTTCTCTATATTATCGAGCGTGAGTCTTTTTCGTTCCGTCATACTAATGTATAATCACAAGGAGATCAATAAAAATTGTCTGTGGCAGAGCCAGTTGACGCAAGTTTACACCTATGGCTGATTATTACTATTAAATACCAATAACACTTACAAAGAACAAGTATGTGGAGAAAATAAGTACGAAGTAAATGTTAATTCAGTACAATTCTCAATTACCACAATATATTATCATAACACAACTACCAAGAGTACAAGTTTTTGCAAGTTACTCAGTGATTATACCCGAATCTTTCGGGATGAGCATAAACAACTTAATAAATCTAAGTTGTAATAATATGAAATAAATAATACCCGACTGGGGTTAAACAATAAATTGAACACAAATCTTGTGTTCCTACCTTGTTTCTCTGCAACACAACAAACTTGGCGTTGGTGGGCATATCCCAATGCACTCTCGTAATCCAAATAAATTCGCACAATTTTAATCACGAAGAGTTGCCCGAAAGTAATCCACAAGCACTTGAACACAAACACAATCTTCCCATGATGACAAGACATATATTTGCACTCTGTAAGGATGATATTCTTCTCATCACAGAAGTATAGATAGACACAGACGTCTCAACATAGAAGTATAGATAGGTTTGTTAACCTTCAGCAAAATGAAATTACACCGGCGAACTTCACTTGGCAAGAATTTTAATCCAATGTAAATCACACAGTTGCTGGACCATATGATACATACATATATGTACTTCGTCGAAAGACAGATCAGTTTGTACTCCACTAATAGTAGGCACTGTGAACGTTCAACAGTACACCGTACCGCTGTCAAGCAGCCATAATCATGGTTAACCCGTTAGGCCTACGGCCAACAATATTTCTAACTTAGAAATATAAATTAAAAGATTTTTAACTAGTAAATAATAACCTTCTTGGGTATACAAGCATTATTGTAACTATTAAACACAAAATATATAATTATTTATAGATAAATTCACCAAAAATCGCTATATTTTCAAGAGCACTTGAAACAACCGACCAACACACTCGCTATCACCGTTGCCACCTCTGGTTTATGGTAAATTTAAAGTTGAGTAATTTTCGTATATTAGAAATGTTAATAGAATAGATATTTTGCTGCAACAGAAATGTCGGTCGCACCAGATTGCAAGAGGGCATGGGCTACACAACCATATTTATCTACCATGTGTTGAAAGTGACTGCAGGTGTTTTTCATTGCTGTAATATTCATGTATCAAAAAGAAATAAATTCACATCATAACGTCCATGTACAGACTGTAATGACTTGACAGTCCCCGCGCGTGAATCCCAAGAAAGGCGTGCGAACGGTGGTATATCAACCGATTCATCTATGCCGCGGAGGTCACCTTAACGTTGCATGGTAGAATAGCTGTGGAACAGGCGCCGACGATTAATTTCGACTTCCTTTGAGACATTCCCCCTTCTCGGACAAAAGACGATCCGGTAACAATATGTCTGTAGACTCTAATGGTGCATCCACATTCATGCAGAGAATTCTGCAGGGAAGTACTCCCCGAATCCTGTCATCACATTAGTCACGGTAACCCTACTCTCTTCCCCCATTCCCGCCCCCAATGTCCCTCCTGTTTCTTTGATGGTCTGCTGTAAAGACCGACTGGAAACAGGATCAATGCAGGACGGCCCTGTATACCGCTGCCCATAAATCACTGGTTTCCCCAGCAGAATACTGAGCAGAGCATGAATGTGAAAGCATAAGACGGACCACGTGGGCGGAAACTTCGAGAATGGGGCGTGTTCAGCAACCTCCCCACAGAAGACTCTAAGAGAAATAAATATACTCGACATAACTAGCGGTAGTCTTCAGTCGTTCGTTCATTTTGCAGATGATAAGTGAGGGTGAATAGGAACGGACGCGTGCCTGGCCAGAACAGGAAGAATCAATCGACTCATCACGACATCCTGAACCCACGTTTTGGAGATTTTTTAATTTTAATCTTTTGTAAATTAGCCTATATTTACTCTATAAATGCCAATAAAGCATTATGTAAATAATAAAAGGCTGTCAGTCTTAATTTGAGGCAAACTCCTTACTAGACTGATTTTTTTAAACAAGTTAGTGATGATTGTAGTAGTCCAATATTATTTTATTTCAAAAGTCAATGTAATATTTACAAAATAATATCGTTAAGAACAGTAAAAAATTACTTAACCGGTGTGAATATTTAAAAAAAATTTCATTTGACTACTGCAAAAAAGGATTCTTTCAGATTTAAATTTTTATCTGAATATGCCAACATATAAAACATCATGAATATTTATTTAACATAAGAAGAGTTTTAAGAGATGAATTTCTTGAGTATTTTTAAAGTTATTTCGTTTTAAAAAAAATCCAACAAACCGTACAATTTACGAGGTATTCCACACTTCAAAGGAATGTAAAAATAAATTCCTCTAGAATCAAAATGAAATTTCTTTTACTCTAATTGATAGGCTCCGAATAAGGTATCTGAAACCCTGTATCATATTTTGAAAGAGGAAAAAGAATGAGGAATTTATTAGAAATTCCTAAGCGTGTGAAATTCATGTTTGTTTATGGCAGAAAAAATAATTGGTCATCTGTTTTAAGAAATCAAACTCTCACAGATGCGGACATCGGCGATTTTTCATTTTATCTAGAAAAGAAGCGGAAAATGTGTTAAACCCGAGTAAAAGATACTCATAACATTTTAAAATTTTATCCCTAAAAGTATGCTATGGTATAGGGTCTATATATAGGCCGGAGAATAAAGATATAACAAAAATGATCGTACAAAAAAAACGTCGAATTATACTAACCCTGATACCAACAATAACCCAAGGCAGTTCGTCATCTAGCTAGAAGGAAAAAGGGCGAGAAAACCTGGGACTTCATTCCCATAATAAGTGACACTACAAGTGAATGAGATGGTTAAAAAAGGAGAGTTTATTAAGCGTTAATTAGGGCTATGGAATGGACACGTGGTCGATTCAAAGAAGTTAACAAAAGCTAAAGGAACAACGTTAAACATGGGGAATTAAATTAAGAAGTTAAACCAGGAGACATATTAATTTAGTTAGAGGAGAGAGAGACGGAATACGAATGGACTAGAAGAAATCTTGTCGACTTGTAGCTTGACATCCAGCGCCTAAACCAGGTGCTGACGACGGGTCACCACCATACTGGACGTAGCGGGTAGAAGTGCCGTATTTCGCTTCAGAACTCAACATGTCAGGCTGGGCTGCGCAGAGCCTCGTAAACACGTTCGCCGCGCAGGCTCTCTCCTTACTCCAGTTACGGTCAGCGCGACAACGAAATCACCGCTGTTACTACGCACGTGTGACCAGGGAGCGTTCAGAGTAGAATAAGGTGCTTGCTGAAGTTGACTTAATGCGTTCTTGCAAATCTCACACCGGGTGCGAGCATAATTCGCACATCCCATATCACATCTCTCTCGTGGGACAGAATAAAAAAGAGAAAAAAAAATTCACTACGTTACGGGGAGTCTTTGAATTGACCACTTACCATAAATACATGGGGGAACAAAAATCAGGTTCACCAATACCTGTGCAAATCAAAAATTATTTACTCAACACACATTAACAGTAGCCGCAATACATCACTCTAACTCTTGAACAGAATTCAATATTGACACTATACAATTTTGCAAAAACAATCTTGCAATGGACCATTCTCTCAAAAAAAAGTTTTTTTAGTTACATACATTGTTTTGTGCTTATCCATCATCTAATGAATCAGAAAGTCGAGCAACTTACAACACATTCCCATTAAACAGTCGAAATGGAGCAGTTGTCATATTAGACTGACAATCAGACCTTACATATCAAAAGTTCCTACCTAATCAGGTAAGTCTGCAAACCTACATTCTGGATTCATTAGATTTATCTTCATTCAATAACATTGCATAATGTCTGACAATTATGCACCAGCATAATTCTTATTAACACATCAATTCATATCTCATTCCAACGAATCATGACTTACACAACTTCTTAATAACAAAAGCACAATTCAAATTATTTACACGCATTTTCAAAAACAAAGGCTTACTTAAAACCACAGACATATTCAAATCAAAAAGCCTATTCAAAACAAAGAAATGCATATTCAAAACTAAAGGTGTATTCAACACACAATGTATATACAAAACAAAAAGGTCAATTCAACACAAAAGGTATATTCAACACAAAGGATCCTTTTTAAATTTCACCTTTTGTCACATCACTTCATCTTATATTAGGTCAGCTGACTCAAATTTCAAAAAAAAAAACTTCATATCTTCCACTCAATATTTTACACAAAAAAATTAAATCAAGTCAAATCACGTCAATTTTTCTTTTTATGGTATACCAACATTTGTCATAATTAAGTGCGCGCATGAGACTAGTTAATTGCATACTCAAGCCACTAGCTAATTGTTTACTTGTTAATTGTTCACTTGTTAACAGTTTACATATTAATTGTCTACTTAGGATACTAGTTAATTATACCCTTGTTAACTGTCCACTTATGACACTAGTTAATTGTACACTTGGCCAAGATTTAAAAGTTACTATTACATTTATGCAAGAACAAGAACCAAAAAAAAAATAGTGACACAATAATGAGTACACATGACTCTAGTTCAAATTGACATATTCGGGATACAAGCATACACACAACCAAGAGGTAAGGCTCAATAGTAGTGATTTAAAATTTATGAACTTCATACCAAGTTTTACTCTTGCAACCACAAATTATTTAAGTTAAATTCAATGTAACTACTATTATTTACCACTTATCTTACTGATTATTACTGTAGGAGAAATATAGCTTATCTAATTACAAAGCAAGGGATAATTTGGAATAATGAGCATCTTAAGGTGTAACATAACATATCCATCAAGTTACATGTAAATAAACTCAATACCCTAGGAATATCAAGATTTACAATGCACACACAAAGAGAGTTGATCAGGCTATCTCTGTTGATGTTTACATTATATACACAATGTAGAAAAACAAATCATCATATTAATCTTTTAACAAAAACACTGCATACTCTAGGTACGACTTCTCAAGTTATACCTAGGAGCAACAGGTGAAGCGGGCAAATTTTGATTAGGAATGTTTAAGTAAGATGCTCTGGGCGGAAGCAAAAGCAACCTATTTACATGGACTATGAACTCTTTTGCAGACGCATTTTCCGCAAGACGAATGAGATAGTCTACATCAGAGACACATTTTACTACAACAAAGGGACCGTCATACTTAGGCTTATATTTCTCCTTGCCTTTCAAATAGACTAAATCACCAGTTTTAAATTTTCTAAGTTTTGATTTCTCTAACTGCCTCGCCTTTTGTGTTACCTGGTGTGTTTGGAGCTTGTCATACACAAAGTCATACATTTTAGTAACACTTTTAAACATGTCCTCAATGTATGAAGACTTATCTAGTTGATTCAAAGTTACATCAGCATGGAACGTATCAAACAGTAAAGATAGAGCTCTCCCAAATTGTATTGCATTAGGTGACAAATTAGTTGTACTGTGCACAGAAGCATTGTACACAGCCTTATGAAGAAGAACAGCATATTTAAATTCAATGCCACTCTCAGTTAAAGATTTTATAGAAGTTTTAATTGATAAATTTACTCTTTCTGACACAGAATTAGCTTCAGGATGTCCCGAGCTAGTATGAATTAATTTTATACCTAAAAGTTCATTAAATTTCTCAAAACATTCTGCAGTAAACTGGGTGCCTAAATCTGTCAAGATCAACGAAGGACGCCCATAGGTTGTGATGTACCATAAGAGGTTGTCAACCACCCCTTTAGACATGAGATTCTGTAAAATACTCATCTCTAAGTGCCTAGAGAAGTGATCAACAAAAGTAAGAATGTGCACACCATTGCTAAAAGGACCAACAATATCCATCGATATAAATTGGCCAGGAGCATAAGGAATTACAGTTGATTGGAAAGGAGCAGGTTTAACTGAATGAGGCTTATTTTTAAAACATATTGTGCATGAATTAATGAAATTTATGGTGTCAGTATACATTCCAGACCAATAATACTTATTGCATAAAAAATTATAGGTTTTACATATTCCTAAATGAGAAAAATGTGCAATACTTAAAATTTTAGCTTTTAAATTTTGGGGAACAATAATTTTCGCATCATTCATATATTCACTATTGTCCTTCAAAAACATTAATAATTTAGTTTCAGGATGAATAAAATATTTAGTATTATCATCAATAGAAATTGGATTTTCAGTAATACCGTTATAGATTTTACCAATTTTCTTATCATTTAACTGTTCTTTTAGTAGAGTTGCAGTAGCAACTTCATTTACACCATCATTGTCATTAACATTTACACTCATATTATTGCAGTTATAATTTATATGCATATCAGCATCATTACTATTACTTATATTAACATCACTGTTCAAAATATTATCATTATTTACACAATTTTCACTACTATTGCATGCATACCTGTCATCAATTATTATATCACTTAAATCAGTATTAGTATATGAGTCAGTGTTATTATCATCATGCACAGACAGATCATAATTACCTCCACTGTTGTTATAATTATCACCTTGAGCCATCACATGCTGACAGAACTCCTCATCATCGTTGTTAATGATTTCAGTGGGCAATACAGCATTTTCTTCCACAAGTAAAGGATTTTTGTCGAGTGACTCGCTATTCCTGTTGAAGTTCTCCCTAGATAGATAGTCAGCCAGGACATTTTCTTTCCCAGGAATATGCTGAAACACAAAACTGTACTCGCTCAGCTCATTGAGCCATCGAGTTGTTATATCTGCTGGTGACTTTGTGCGTTTATAAAATTCTAACGGCTTGCTGTCTGACAGAATTACAAATTCCCTGTTATAAAGATAGAATTTAAATGCTAAAATACCTTTTACAATTGCCATGAGTTCTAATTTCAGGGCTGAATACCTTTGTTCGGTTTTAGATAGAGCCTTACTGAAATAAGCCACAGGATACCTTTCTCCATTATGCACCTGCATAAGAGTTGCAGCAATTGCTACCTTGGAGGCATCAGTGTTTAGAACAAAAGGCAGTTCGAAATTTGGCTGCTTAACAAAAGGTTTCGAAAAGAAGGTGTCTTGCAATTTTTTAAATGCAGACTGCTGATTTTGTGTCCATATGAATGCAGTTCTAGGTGACGTTAATTTTAGGAGGGGATTAATTAGGTTGGCAAAGTCATTAATTAAATGCCTATAAAAGGAGCATAAACCAATAAATCTTTTAAGCTGCTTAGGATTAGAGGGAGTTGGAAAAGAAGTAATTTTATAAACATTAGAAGTTATAGGCTGGACCGTATTCTCAGAAATTTTGAAACCAAGATAATTGATGGTAGAGGTATGGAATAAACATTTTGAAGCCGAAAGAGTAAGATTGTATTTTTTAAATACATTAAAGATACTATTGAGTTTATCTACCATCTCATTAAATGAATTAGCACCAACTATCATATCATCCTGATAAGCAAAACATCCAGAAACACCAATTTCCTCTATTAAAGTATCCATTAAGGATTGAAAAGTGGATGCAGCAGTTTTTAAACCAAACACTAAGCGCTTATAACAGTAAGTACCCCAGGGAGTTGTAAAAGATAACTTATCCTGCAGTTCTTTTGGTAGATGTATCTGGTGATACGCATTAGACAAATCGAGTGTAGAAAAAAATTTGCACTTTGCTACATTAGCAATAATTGTCTGAATCTTAGGTAAAGGATACGAGGAAGGTAATATCAACTGATTCAGTAATCTTAAATCCAAGGCAAGCCGAAATTTTTGTTTTCCTGAACCATCATCCTTCTTTTTGACTAAAATCATGGGACAGGCCCAAGCAGAAATATTGCGTTTTATTATATTCGCTTCTTGTAATTGAGCAAGCTGTTCTTGAGCTTCATTCTGAAGACTCTGAGGAACAGGGAATGGCAAAGTTTTAACTGGGAAATTAGATTGAAAATTAATTTGCGGTTCTACTAGATCAGTATGACCTAATGTAGATAGTGACTTTGAAAAAATTATATCATGATTGGCCAAAAGTTTCTGTAATTTAAGTTTTTCCTCAACACGTAGATGTTTTAAATTAAAGTCATTTAAACAAAATTCAGCTTTCCTTTTACTTAAAGTTTCCTTAGAGGCTTGAATTAAATTTACTTGTTCACTATTATCACAACTATTACATGGGGATTGGGAACTACACTCACTCTGCATATCAGAAATCTCAGACAAAGTACCAATTAACATATCTTTGTTTAAATGAACCACATGATTTGAATTATTTACTATTGGAATGAAAAATTTACTATTGCATTTATTATGTTTAATGTCACTATTGAAAACAGACTCACTTATGTGAATATCAGCTTTAGTAACCTTTGGTTCAAATAGAAAACATGTGTCATCAGGACACTCACCACAAGTTACGCTTGCATAACAAGATGCTTTAGGAGGAATCTTACATTTTTGTAACAAATATACAGAATACTCATTACAGGAATTTTTATCATCTCTGCTATTGCTATTAGAATCATTTACCACAGTTACATTAACACTTTCAGGTCTATTACTAACATTAATTTTCTTTTTCCTTTTCTTACGTTTACTCTTATTCTTATTTACTTCAACATGACTATTGTGATTGCTAGATTCATTACCGTTAAGAGGAAGCACATATTTATCATACTTAAGACAGTTACCTGAAATATCTAAAATTAAATTATACTTCTTAATGAAGTCATACCCAATGATCCCTTCGAAAGAGGAAGTTTCATCCAGACTTATGGTGTAAAACACATGATTAAAAAAATGTTTATTAATCTTGAAGGTAAATTTTATACAATTAAAGAATTTTACAGTTGAATTCACTGTTGTGATGGTTACATTATTTGCAATGTTCTTATAAGTTATATGTTCTTTAATTTCTCTAAACTTATCATCCGAGATAAGGGAAATTGACGATCCTGTGTCTACCAGACATGTTACAGTTTCTTTCCACACTGTATGTTCAAATGTGGAAGAGAGGACTTACTTTTAACACGTTGCATATAACCTGATAATCAATATCACAAGTCTGAGTGCTATTATCTATACAGTTACTATTGTCACAATTTACATTATTAGGTATGTAGTTATAAAAATCACCTTCACAATTATATACATTATTTCTGGACACAAAGACAGTTGTTGATTAGCAGTACCTACATCACTGCCACATGCAGTACTGGACATTAGTTTCCCGACACATTGTTATATCTTGGAGTGAAGGTAGCAGCATTCCGATTCAGATTACTATCCATTCCACGGTGATAATTACCACCTCTGCTACGACGTGAATTCTGCTGACTACCCCTATTCATGCGATTCCGCTTAAGAAAACACCTCGCCTCGACATGCCCTACCTTGCGGCAGAAAAAGCATCTTACTCGGCTAGGTCTACTCCGAAAAGTGCGGCGCTCAGAATTTCTAGGGTTATCTGCAGGAGTGCGTGAAACGCTCGTCGCTTAAGGCAAGATTCGTATCACGTTCAGTGAAATTAATAGATTCTACTCTCTCGCTTTGCAGATTTTCTAATTTCAACTCCAATTTATTCAATTTCTCTAGAATTGCATTGTCAGACATATTGTTCGTACTACCTACTGCAAATTTTGAAGAGCTAGCCAATGTGTAACAATTATTTAACTTCTCAGCACATTTTAGATTTTCATCAAAACAGTTACTCTTCAGCTCATACAGTTTAACCTTAATTTCGTATGGCATAGCATCAATGAATTTTACTATCTTAATCTGCTCTAGGGCAGTTTCGTCTTTTACATTTGAGTACATTTTCCTCGTGGCTACATCAAGTCTGTGAGCAAATGACACAATTGACTCATCAGCTTCGAGTTTTAGCGAATTATAGTCATAACTTAAATTTCTACAATTTTTAGTGAAAAAGGAGCAAAATTTATTACACTGAATTCAGGGTTCTTTTTTAATTCCGGTGACTGAATATACAACCTTAATGCAGCACCCGATAATTTAGATTTTAAGAATAACACCGCCTGATCGTTTGACCAGCGATTGACGGAGATTAAGTCCTCTATTTGTTCAAAAAAGAACTCGACCAGCTCTGAGTCTCCATCGAAATTTGGAACATGAATATTTAGAATATTATTTGATGCTTGTGCGGACATTTGCGTCGAATGCACAGCATTTGAACTTACAGATCTTCTACTCATATTACTACACAATTTATAAACACAATTTCACTAAATTTACAGCAATACACTATGACATACACTCAAGTAATTAAAAAAAATATACCAAAACAATATCACTCACCCATTTGATGAACACATGAAACAAAATAGTCAAAATCATAAATTAAGCAACAGAAAAAACGAAAGAAAAAAAATAACACGTGCTGATTGCAAATATTAAAATAAAAAAACCAAGTCTCTCGCTCCTTAAAGCTAGAAGGCAGTTCAAAATCAACTTATGGTCGCGGTACCAAGTTATGGTATAGGGTCTATATATAGGCCGGAGAATAAAGATATAACAAAAATGATCGTACAAAAAAAAACGTCGAATTATACTAACCCTGATACCAACAATAACCCAAGGCAGTTCGTCATCTAGCTAGAAGGAAAAAGGGCGAGAAAACCTGGGACTTCATTCCCATAATAAGTGACACTACAAGTGAATGAGATGGTTAAAAAAGGAGAGTTTATTAAGCGTTAATTAGGGCTATGGAATGGACACGTGGTCGATTCAAAGAAGTTAACAAAAGCTAAAGGAACAACGTTAAACCAGGAGACATATTAATTTAGTTAGAGGAGAGAGAGACGGAATACGAATGGACTAGAAGAAATCTTGTCGACTTGTAGCTTGACATCCAGCGCCTAAACCAGGTGCTGACGACGGGTCACCACCATACTGGACGTAGCGGGTAGAAGTGCCGTATTTCGCTTCAGAACTCAACATGTCAGGCTGGGCTGCGCAGAGCCTCGTAAACACGTTCGCCGCGCAGGCTCTCTCCTTACTCCAGTTACGGTCAGCGCGACAACGAAATCACCGCTGTTACTACGCACGTGTGACCAGGGAGCGTTCAGAGTAGAATAAGGTGCTTGCTGAAGTTGACTTAATGCGTTCTTGCAAATCTCACACCGGGTGCGAGCATAATTCGCACATCCCATATCACAGTATGCTGTAATAGTTACCCATTTCTTTTTTTTTTATTTTTATAATATGGAGCCTGACGATATTTTTAGCAACATTTGATGACTTTCCACTGTTTTCGTAGAGAAATTAGTTAATTAGCCAGTTATTTTACGAGGACTATTAATTATTTTGTCAAAATGCTTAGACAAATATTTTGTAGAGCAATTGCTTTCTGTAGCACTTAAATATATTCATACAGATGATAAAATGCTTAGGCAAATATTTTGTAGAGTAATTGCTTTCTGTAGCACTTAAATATATTCATACAGATGATAAAATGCTTAGGCAAATATTTTGTAGAGTAATTGCTTTCTGTAGCACTTAAATATATTCATACAGATGATTTATACTTTTGAAATTTTCTGCCATTAGAAAAAATTTGATTTGAAAGCTCAGAGGTGAAGTAAAATTTGAATTAAATAATTCTCGGAGTCCATAGGTACCTTGGGGTAGTGTCCCTAAATGTATACCCTTCAGGGGGTTTACCTTCTTTAGGTAAACACGTGTGTCGCAATCCCGAGGTGTCTCAGCAAACTTTCTCTCCTTTTCCTTTTCCTCCCCTTTAATTCTTCTACTTCTACCTTTCTTCGTACCTTTTTTCCTCCCTCGTTGCGGTTACCTCTTTGGAGGTGAGAGCTCCCCACCAGATGCTGTTTCCAATCTGTTGTCTCTAGCAACTAATAGTAAGTTAACTGCCCACGTGTTTGCCTTGCGTGGAGACCCTGGCCCCAGGAAATGGGGATCCTGGTATTTGAGGGGTTTTATTCTTCGCCATAATGTGGGCTTTATGGTTGAGAGTTGGAGTAAGGTAACTCTCCAACACACTACTTTGGCCCTTGCTTCAGGTAAACGGGAGGTGCACATTGGTCCCGTGTGTACCAATCGGCTGGTCGGTTAGACTATGGTCACTGGCTAAGGGCTAAGCAACCGGTCATTGGCCGCGCGCGTATAGTTCCCGGTTAGCACTGGTGCAGTAACCGGCCTCCCTTGTTGGTCTCCATGGTGGGTGGTGCCGCCGAGGACCGAACATACGGCCCTTTTTATGGATTCAAAAAATAAAGAAAACACAGTCTAGCGTCATCATCTTCGTTGAATGAAAATAGCACATGTCGTTTATTTATTATTAAAAGAATAGAAGGGGTTTTTCACCATTGCATCGCCTTTCCTCATACAGAGTTGTTTGTAAGGTTGACTGCGAACCGTAACGCTTATTTGATGTGAACAGAAAGATATGTGGCCCAGAACTGCGTCTTTTTTTCTGTCAAAAACCGACTAGTTACGTACATAGACAATATGTAGTTCTTAGAGAGTAAATACCTTGTCACCCTATATCTCCATTTTTCCTTTCTCTTGCTTTTGGTTCTGTGTTGTCTTACGAAGTTCGCTGCACATTGGCCTCTAGTTTTCGCAACTTTCCCTCTGCTTTGCCTTATATACCCTCCATGGCAAATATTTTTAAACAGACGACTGTCTACGCCTATTCTTCATTAGTACCTGTTGTCTATACTGACATAGGGGGACGGTAGTGGGGGGGGATCACCTGCGGCAGTAAACGTCCACGCACAAGGATTTTACTAGGAGAGACTTGCCGCTATGTCATGGCAACCGTCCAGCTCATTCGAAACCGATAGAAACTTGATGTTGACAACAAAAATACACTTAATGTTGACAGGACTTGGATGAACCATAACAGAAAAAATACCTTAATAAAATCGTTAAATACTTTTTATATATGGAGGGAGCTGCATTCTAGAAGGCGATTATGAGATAACAGCATTTGCAAAATCTTGCTGCTTACATTCGTACCTGACACTCTCATAAGAGGATAAGGGACTAGATATGGTGCAGATAATTTTGGGATCTAGGCGTCAACTACCTATAATGAAATGTAGAAAAATAAATTGCAGAGTAAGGTACTAACAATTAGTATTAAGTTAAAAATATTTTGAACAGATTCTAGATTCATTTGAAAAATATACTATAGGATATTGAAAACAATGCAGACTTTTTCTTAACATACATCTATGCCTTTATATATCTATTCATCATACAGATACTAAGAGATAAAAACAAACTTGATTGATAAATGTATCTGTCTCATTATAATTATATATATATATATATATATATATATATACACACTCAAGAGCCAAAACATTATGACCACCCCTACATTTTGCAATGAATTCGCCTGGATGACGTGGAAGGCACGTGATCAGGTGGAAGTGGTATTTAACTGCTGCTGGAGAGTCTGAAGAATCATTCTTTCACTTACTGCTGTGTGTGATGGGAAAGGCTGCGGATCTAAGCGACTTTGATAGAGGGCAGATTGTAATGGCTCGAAGGCTCGGAACAAGTATTTCCGAAAATGCACGACTCGTGGGTTGTTCGCGACCTACAGTTGTTAGTACTTATTCTAAAGTGGATGAATGACGGTGAAACCAGCAGTTGACGATATGGTGTTGGACGTCCACACGCTATCAAAGAAAAAGGTCGTCGGAGACTGTCTCGCATGGTGAAGCAAAACCGGAGCAAACAGTGGCTCAGCTGACAGCCCAATAACATGGGTGAACAACATGGGACAAGAGACATAGTTTAATAAGAAAAAAGTGGAACCCTAAATAAAATTCCCGAGACGCACAGGGCCTACGACGCGCTACAGTATCCACTCATCTTTTGGCAGGGGGAGGATGGATATCATTTTGAACTGCGACTAAAAGATCCAACTACAGGAGTGCCCCAAACTAAGAAGATTTCAGCTATGCAATTCTATGCTTACAGGATTATGATACGGTCTTCAAATTTCAACACATTACTGAGAAGCAAAGACCTGTTCCACCAATTTATCGTTGATATCTATGCCAACATTGAATCGGAAAGACTATTGTTACATACCAATAAATCAGAGGACTCTCAGAGTTGAACAGTATGCTCATTCGGGGATGCGGTCATGAATGATGGAAATAGCTCCGACATAGGCCAGTTGATCATCTTGCCTTCCCGATTTACAGGGGGTCCAAGGTACAGGCACGAGCGTACTCAAGATGCCATGAGCTACGTGAGAAACTACGGGCAGACCAGACCTCTCATCACTTTCACCTGCAATCCAACTGGACAGAGATACAGGAAAGACTATTTGTTGGACAAAAACCACAGGATCGTCATGATATGTTAGCAAGAGTATTTCATCAGAAACAAAAAAAAGCTTATGAGTCTCATCACAAAGGCAAAGATTTTTGGAGAAGTTCAGTGTCATATGTACACGATATAGTGGCAGAAGCGAGGACTTCCTCGTGCTCACATTCTGATTTGGCTCAAGGACTCCGTATACGTTCACCTAGTGGATGATTTTATCAGTGCAGAAATCCCTAATGAACAAGATGACCAGATACTTTTTTCAATTGTAACTAAGCAGATGGTGCACGGCCCCTGCGGATCCATAAATCCAACCTCTCGATGCATGAAAGATGGAATTTGCACTAAAAAAACCCGTGCCAATTTTTGAAAGAGACGCAAACAGGACGAATCGGATATCCACTTTATCGGCGCAGATAACCACAAGACGGGGGATTTAAGGTTGACATCGTTTATAAAGAATCGCAAGTGTCTATAGACAATACTTGGATTGTCCCATATTGCCCTCTACTAACAAAAATTTTCAATGCCCATATCAACGTAGAGTATTGCAATTCTGTTAAGTCTATAAAGTATGTCTGTAAGTATATTAACAAAGGATCTCACATGGCTGTTTTTCAAGTGCACGGTGGAGAGAATGACTTAAATGAAACTGTCCAGTATCAGATGGGAAGATATATCAGCAGTAATGAAGCAATATGGCAAATACTCAACTTTCCTATTCATGAGCGCCACCCACAGTGATTCATCTGAGCGTCCACCTTGAGAATGGACAGAGAATCTTCTTCACAGCAGAAAACGCTGCTGAACGTGCCCAATTACCTCAGGAAACGACACTAACGTCTTTCTTCAGACTTTGCACCAAAGATGAGTTTGCACGCACCCTGTTGTACAACCAAGTTCCCAAATACTACACTTGAAACAATGGAAACAAGACATGGAACCGTCGAAAACAAGGACACGTTCGATACGTGTCGTCGGCGAAAATAGCAATGTTTGTGTTAATATTTTGAGGGATATCGTTGAGAAATATATATATATAAAATCTCATATATATACACGTAATATATATATGGATAGATAGATAGATAGATAGATAGATAGATATATAGATACATAGATAGATACATAGAGAGAGAGGAGACAGAGAAACATGCATAAATATATATATATAGAAACTCTTGCCGGAAAAGTCGACTAACGAATGCCCGTAAAAGAGTAACATTTTCCCTGCAAATTATATCAGAAATGTCCGTACGTCAGGAGCTCATTTCTTATGACTTTTCTTGACAACGGCCGAGGACACGTTCGATTGCTTTTATCTGCGCCTCCTGCTGCATGAAGTACCAGGCCCAAAATCATTTGAAGATTTGAAAACATTTCAGGGACGGCTCTGTGAAACTTACAAAAAGGCCTGCAGCTTAGAGGCCTTTTGTAGAACGATGACCACTGGAACAATGTACTCGAAGAAGCAGCTGCATCTCGATCACAAAATGTTTTACGGAATCTGTTTGCTGTAATGCTACATGCATGCTCCATGTCATCTCTCGAAAAGTTATGGATGAATCATAAGGAGAACCTGTCCGAAGACATACTGAACCAAGCAGGCATGCAGCAGCAGAATATGGATCTGGACTACAGTGACGACATCTTCAACAGAGAGCTAATCGACATTGAAGACAGATTATATTGATGGGTGGATCGGACCTAAAAGCTTTGGACTTCCACAACCCAATCAAAACCTTGATTCAGTCTGCCAAGTGAAGAACGTATGGAGCGAAATTATGATACGAATGTACTCGCAACATACATAGAGGAAAATGAGCCGAAAATGGTCCCAGATCAAAAGGAGGCTGTTGACAAGATCACAACAGCAGTTTTCAATGGTCGCGGTGGCATATTCTTTTGGATGTTCCGGGCGGTACAGGGAAGACTTTTCTAATCAATCTTCTTTTGGCTAAAGTGCGACACAGAAATGAGATTGGCCTGGCCTGTTGCTTCTTCTGGCATTGCTGCAAACACTATTTGACAGGAGGGAGGACAGCTCACTCAGCTTTCAGTTACCCTTAAATCTGGCAAACACAGAGACTCCTACGTATAACATTTCAAAAAATTCAGGAAAGGCAAGGGTTCTGAAGCATTGCAAGTTAATTGTCTGGATGAATGCAACCATGTCCCACAAAGCCGCATTCGAAGCACTCGATGTCACATTGAAGGACATCAGAGGTAACAATTGCAGAATGGAGGCGTAACTATGGTGTTGGATGGTGACTTTCGACAGACACTTCCGGTTATTCCACGTGGATTCAGGGCGGATGAAATGCAGGCCTGCCTTAAAATCGTCTTACGTGTGGAAAGACATCGAAAGACTTGGTCTTTCAACAAAACATGCAAGTTCATGTCAATGGTGATCCCCCAGCGAGCAATTGCAGATAACCTTCTACAACTTGGAAATGGAGCCATTTCTGCTGATAATACAGGATGTATAGCCATGGGAACGATTGGAATGATTGTGACAACTCAACAACAGCTGAAAGAGGCGGTGTTTCCAAATGTGGCCCGGCACTTCACTGATCCCACATGACTGTGCGAAAGAGCAACCCTTGCCCCAGAAACGAAGATGTCAACGTGATCAATAGCAGCTTTTACAAGAATTGCCAGGTAGAACTCAAGTTTACAATCGATTGACATCACCTGTGATACAGAAGAAGCGGTACACTACACCACATAATTTTTAAATACGTTGGAGCTATCCGGAGTACCCTCTCACATATTTGAGCTGAAAATTGGTGCACCAATTATGCTGCTGAGAAATCTGCATCCACCTTCACTCTGCAATGGAACAAGACTTGCTGTAAAGAATCTGATGCCGAATGTGATTGAAGCCACCTTATGACAGGACACTCTACAGGCGAAGTCGTTTTTATTCCTAGGATACCAATCATCCCTTCCGATATACCATTTCAATTTAAAGACTTTATGTGCGTTGTTCTAGAGTTGGTAAACCCGAAAATCTCTACATCCTATCTCCAAATGGAAGAACAAAAATATAGGTATATCCTGAAGCTCTCTAAACTGATATTTCAAGAAAGAAAAGTGAAAGAAGACTCAAGTGAATTTTATCAACGCTATACAGACTTTAATATAGCATTCAAGCCAACAACATGAATGGACAAGCGACAGATCAAGAAGCGTTAATTTAATTTATATCAGCCTTTTGAAAGAAACAAATAAGAGGAGCAATGCCGTTTATTATTTTATGATATTTATACTGTTATAATTCCATGTTATTTATACTGTGTTTAGTTTTTAAATTGATTTTTGTTAACAAACATTAGACAATTTGACATTTTACTTTTTAACATTTCGTAGTAGAAGAATGATGAAAGGCTGAATTTACTAAAATTCTGAGATGTGTATAACATTTCACGTGTTTTTTTAAAATGTTATTTATACTGTATTTGCTTTTTTAATTGATTTTGGTTAACAAGCATTCGACAATTTCAATCTTATTTATACTGTGTTGTGTTTTTAAATTGATTCTGATTAACAAGCATTCGACAATTCCAATCTTATTTATACTGTGTTGAGTTTTGAAATTGATTTTGGTTAACAAGCATTCGACAATTTCAATCTTATTATACTGTGTTGAGTTTTTAAATGGATTTTGTTTAACAAACATACGACAAAGTGACATTTTAACTTTTCAGCTTTACTTTTCAAAATTCTTTACTTTCCTAAAGACAATTGACATTTTTCTTTTCAACTTTTAGTGGTTTATTATAAATTCAAATTAACGGAGATAATGTTAATGTTTTTTTTTTGCAGGGAGTATTTTTTTGTTGACACGAAAAATTATTCATATATAAATTGATTGCTTTTTACATTATTTTCAAACTCATAAATGGTTTAAATGTAGATATATAAAAGCTTTCAACTTTGTTAGTGTATTTAGGCCTGTAGTGTATAATAATGTTTAATTTCTATTTGTATAATAATTTTTTTCCCACTGTCTGAATATTTTTTTCTGTTCAAATTAATGGAGATAGTGTTAATGGTTTTTTTGCAGGAACTACTTTTTTATTTAGAAAATTATTGATGTTATAAAATTGATTGCTTTTAAATAATTACGGAGACATATCCCTACTGGGAATCCTCGCCTTGCAAATATTGCGAAAGAAGGATAAGGCGCCTTGTTGTACGCCTAGCGTGGTGTGGAAAACAGCAGTACCGTCATAAAATGCCAGTTAGTGTCCACGTTGCAGTTTTGTCATCTTTGGCTATACTGTGTTTCCTTTCTTTAATTTTGCCCTTTTCATTTAATTCTCAGTTTTTAAGGCAAACTTGTTCAGTCATTTATTTTGTTTTTGTATTTCTATATGTCAAAACATGCTTTTCATTTCATTTTCTGAAATTTTGCACTCTTGATTTTAATCTCAGTTTTATTTCAGGGTCTTTCATTTATAGTTCTGATTTAAGTTGTGTTTAGTTTTTATTATACTGCGTTTCCTTTTCTGTAATTTTGCCCTTTTGATTTAATCTCAGTTTATTTCAGGGTCTTTCATTTATAGTTCTGATTTAACGTTGTGTTTAGTTTTTATTTTATACTGTGTTTCCTTTTCTGTATTTTGCCCTTTTGATTTTAATCTCAGTTTTCAGGTAAAAAAATTAAAATATAGTAAAAGAAATGTTCCTCAAACTGTGCTATATTAACTGTACTATATTCTTTTGTATGTTCTATTAGAATTAATTTCAATATTTTGTTCTATATTATTTTTGTCTATTAAATATCTGTTACGATTTTTTATAAATATATTTTTTTGGCATTAATTGCATACATTGACCGTTGTATGTATGCGATTTTAATGTACTCCGTATCGAAGCACGGGTATTCAGCTAGTATATATATATATATTGATTAATTAAAAGTAATATTAAATATAAGAAATCGAACACAAATCGTTATAAAGTACTATAAAAGTAATATTAAAAATGCAATAATAACATAAATTAAAAACATTATCATCGTAATAGAATGCTTACTTAAAATCACGATGAAAGCCACATGTGAGCACATGAAAGTCACGTGTGTTGGCAATTTAGAAATATTCATCAAACCAATTTTAAAAATTTAAGAAAATATTGCGGTTATATTAGGTATTTACTTTGAAAAGCACGCATTTGAAAGCAGACAGTTTTGAACATATCACTACGCATGCGTCGAGTTTGCAACTTTCCGAAAATACTAAATTTGACATTATTGTAATATCTGGTTAAAATATATTATATGGTTAAAAATATAAATATATATATACTAAAAATATAATGAAATTCTGTTTTACTGTGAAAAAGATTCTCCGATTTAATTTTTCTTAAATTAACGACGATGAATGAATCACCGGTGAATGAATGACTCAATCGTGTTTACATTTCAAGTTCTGAGTATATAAATGAATTTCTTATTAATTTAAATGAAACACTATGATAACTCGATAGGTGGCGGAAAAGAGATAATTTTTTAATGAATATGAATATCACATCGAAAATTCATTACAATGAAAGGATATTTTATGCTGAGAAAAGTTTTAAACGTTGGCGAGCTGTTTTGAAATTGTCATAACCGTTTATTCCAGCCGTCTAAAAATCGAAATAAAGTTGCTTTGTGTGTATATTACGTGTTTCTAATAAATTATTGGGTTTAGATAGCAAATAATCTTTTTTAACTTTACTTTTAACTTGTTAAGCCTAACTCATAAAACAAAATGGATGCCATAGGCTGATATATTCATGAAGTGGTCGCTCCGGAAGCGTTCCAGATACACAGAACTGGGATATTATTAGGATAGATACGGATTAATTGCATACATTGACCGCTGTATTTCATTTGAATATTTTCTTCTATATTATTTTGTCTATAAAAATATCCGTTACGATTTTTTCATATTTTTTTGGCATTAGTTGCTTATATTGGCCGTTGTATTTATAATAAATATATTTTTGGCATTAATTGCATACATTGACCGTTGTATTTAATTTAAATGTACTCCGTAGCGAAGCACGGGTTTTCAGGTAGTATGTAATAAATCACAGATATGGACATTTCTCTTATAGAAGCGTGTATGCCATATAAATCTGATGTATATATATTTGCAATATAATGATAACATACCAGAAAAACATAGTTTTCAATGGAGCTAATATTAAGTTCAATTTCTTCCTTTTTTACTTCATTGATGAATCTAATTATATCTGTGCTTTGTAGTTCGTGCTAGACCAAAGAAAGAAAGCTATAAAATCGCTATCTAATGAAACATAATTAAAATTTTAAATTGCAAACTACAAATTAAGAAACTAAAGATATGTTTGTATTCCAAATAAGTTTTGAAACCCAGACACGTGAAAATATTTACAATATAAAAGAAATCGGCTTTAGATTCCATATACCTCTTTTTAGTACAAAAAAAATATGTCAACAGTTATCCATTTGAAAGGAAAAGAATTACAGCTTCAATAACATTTTGCATCAATAACTACTTCTGCAACCAAGAAATTAGAAACCCGTCCGACTCCTAAAGTTTTTGGAAGAGCTCAGAAATAAATGAAGAAATTCTTCCGTTCCTGTTAAAGTTTCAGCATGAAATAAATTATAATGAGTAAATTCATAAAATTCGACAAACAAATTATTTTAGGTCTAAACCATACAAAGTTTGGATCTTATGAAATCTTTACTAGTACATTTATTATTCTGTGCAATAAAATATCAGGAGACTCCTTAATTTTTCTAAACCTTAAAGGAGAAGTGTAATAACTATCAAATCACGTATTTGTGTATAATTCTAAATACTATGGTGATCGCACAGTAAAAAACTAGTTGTATTTGTAACTGAACCAAGATATTTTCATTCGTTCAAACAAGATAGATTTTAAATCATTAAATGTATTTCCATGTACGTTTTTTATTCTTGATGCTTATGTTTAATGTGTCCTTATTTGTTAAGTATTTTAATTGCATTTTCTCACCTAGTTCTCTAGTTGACGGGCTGATTGCAAGAAAAAAAAGAAAACATGAATTATTTATCAGAGATATGATGCACAATTTATTACTACTTCGAACCCAGTACATATGAAATACATTTTTATTCTATTTGTTACATTAACTCACTTGACGAGATATCTCATTAAGAAATTATGCCCAAATGACTCACGTTAAACACAGGAAAGTTTCTTTCAATCGACGACAGTTTAAAATGGAGGAAAAGGGAGGGAAAAAAGGTTCTGTCTTTCTACGATGTGCGAAGTTTCTTAAAGCGCTTGCATGTATAACATTATCCTGCCAGCTTGAACAATTTCTTGCATGTTTTTACAGATATGATTTCGGTGAGAGCTATATTTCTGAGCTATGTTTCTGACTCATTGATCATATTAGTATGGCCCGTTTGTATGAGCTGTGTCTCGTCATATTTAGCATTTTCACGAATGTGTGTTTCCATGGAGTCTCTAAAATACATGGAATGTCTTCTTGATTATTAACCCTAATGCAGCCCTAACGTAGTTTCTTGAAGCTAGGTACCTTAAACCTATTACAAGTGTACTGTACGCGAAGAGGATTATTTTTGGTTAAAGCCCGCGTCCTTGGCACGCTTTTGCATTTTATCATCCTGCGCAGTAAATTGTTTTCCTACGATCCTGAATGACGATGTTTTTCAGGCTGCACTTTGTCAGCAGTCACCAGTCAAAATTTACAGAAATGCCGCAACAAGGAATTCCTTTCTCCCCGACTACTCATCTGTTAGCCCTGCTGAGCCCATAGTAGGCCGAGACCTGGGTCAAGTCTATTTGTAAGAAGGCGATGCATATTTTTTGTCTCAGGAGATGAATTGTACCGTTCAGGACTTTCCGATTTATTAGCAGCGAACTGAACTCATTAATCAGATCACCTTCGACTTCGTTCATACAAATGCTTAAGGGGACAGCGGACCTTCAAATCTAACTTTTTTTTCTGGTTTTGAATGGATTTGCTTGAAATTTGAATATGTGATTAGTACCATAGATAGGTAAAAGTGGTTAATATTTAGAGATGAAATATTAATAATTTAGAATTATGAATTATTAATTATATAAAAATTGGCCTCATTAACAGATGTTCCATGCGCATTGTTTTTTGCATATAAGTATGGTAATTTTTATTTACAGGATACCTTGTAGAACTAACAATTGAACTTATTGCTTATTTTAGCATTCATTAAAAAATATAAAGAGAAAAATAATAATAGCGAAAACACCCATTTTATTACGCAAAATACCTATAAAGCATCTTTCAACTACAAAATTTTGAAATTCTGAGCTACAAAGCATAATTATTTTCAATAGATTTATTGATATGCAGTTAAGTATAATAAACTTAAATTTCAAAGAAATACGATAATTAGAAATGCGCATGGAGCAGTTTGAATATTCGTATGACATGAAAATTTTATTTGAGGAAAAACACATTTAAAGTTATTGCTATTAATAACCACATAGTATCTAAATTAAATACAAATGCGTGTACTAGGAAAGCAATCACATAAATTAAAATTCTTTCTGCAACACATTGCTACTCGTCCGGTAGTTTCACAATTCATAAATAAAAAATCGAATTTTTGGACAAATTTCACAATTTTGAAATTCCACTGTGCCCTTAAGCTGAATGAGATATAGGAAATTCATGAACCAATGTAACGCGACTACTGTATCATGAATAATAAACAATAACACTAGTGGGTAGAAAAATAAATAATATTTTACTAGAAGCACACTTGCGAACTGTCGGAAAGAATTTTCTAATAATAACATGCCCCAAGAAGCTCTTGAAAATTTGCTCCGGCCCAAAGCGTAGTTTCGATCAGCCTGAAGGTGATGACGAATCCCTAGATCTGCATAGGAAAAATAAACAACCATTTCCTTGATAGCTGTTTTCGTAATGTCAAAAAAAACGTGCTGTCTGGTATTCACCTCTTTCTCAGAAGACAGCAAGGGCTCAGAGAAACATCTCACAATCTGGTGACAAATGTCATTCTGGGAAGGGCGTACTGAACATTGAGCGTTCATCATATTTGTGAACCCGTTAGGATTATCTAAGTTTTTGAGACACTGATATTCGGTTGTGAAAATTCACAGTTTTTTAAAAAATCATCGTGCAGTCTCTAGAAATATTGTAGCTGTTACGATTTAAACCGTTGCTGCAAATATAATTTTCAAAAATTTATTTTTCTCAAACAGCACTTCTACTGATAAAATTATTCTTAGCATTCCTGATTCAAAATATCAAATCACATTTTATTCAATTATTTATTGTGGAATGAACTTAATTAATTTTCGTTAAACCTTGCCATTTTTCACGTTTTACTGCTCTCTATGTTAATGCGATAGCTTGAATGACATGAGTCATACATTAGATTACATCCCATAAAATGTCTAGAAGGAACTCATACTTCGAGGCAGTTTCTAAGAATGTATATTCTACGTATGAACTTTTAAGTTCATTTATGGGTGCATTAAGGCTGCCGTCTACTAACACCATTGATTCGCTCACATCTATGTTAATCAGTTTGGGAAAAGTGTCCGAGGATTCAATGTACTCCGTGATAGAGAAGAAATTTTACACATAGGGTCATTTTTTCATTGTTTCGTAATAACTGCGTTTCCTGACCGAACTCTCGTCTGATTATAAAATCTGGAGTAGCGAGGGGGAGAAAGGGGTCTACGATAACCCGGGCACGAAATAGCCCCTAAGACAAACAAGATTTTCCAAAAATGAATCCCAAAACCGGCCAAAAAGGTATCGTGCCCCGGCGCCAGTTATTCTCGCTACGCTACTGTCTGACTAACATCCGTAACGTTTTAGCGAATATAAGAATCTGATTCGTATGTAAAATACGTATGATACTGGGTTTAGGACCTGAGTTTCTAAGACGAAAGTTGAGTTTTCGAGAGGTTCAACTCTGCCATTTAGCGGCACTAGAAAGAGCTATAGGTAAAAAAAGAGGAGAGAGATTTAAGGATAGAAAGCATACATTTTTATATTTTTTATATTTTTAAAATGTTTTATGTTTTAAAGTGGCAAGCCAATTATTATGTTCTAATTTTGTATTTTATTTATTAGAAAAGAAAGGACAACTGTATGTAATTACGAAAAGAGCGTCTGTATAGGCCTTTCGATTTCGAGATTTGGAAGAAATTTTGAACCCAGTTAGTCAATGTGAAATGCGTTTTGTTCTATCTGCTACATTAACTCACTTAAAGAGCTATCTTATTAGAAAATATGCCCAGAAATATCTCTCAAGAAGTTAAGCCCAAATGATACACTTCGCTCAGGAATGTTTCGTTCACTCGATGAGAGGGACCCCAATAAATTTCGGCTTCATTGAAGTACCAGGGTACATTTGCTGAATAGTATTACACTGTACCGTATCAATAATTTAATACTCGTATGAACTGCATATGACCCACGCTGGTTCTACCTTAATAGTTATTATAGGCCTAAAATAGAATTGACACATTAAAAGTTTATAATGTTGCATAATTTGCCTTTCGAGCAATTATAGGAGTGTTAACCTTCCAGATCAATACTGGCATCCAAACTGATCTAATACTAAACGAAACTCATGGCGCAACAGTCCGCTGTGAACAAGGCCGGCGATACCCATCTTCGGTTTCTAGAACCGTGGGCTTGGGGGTGCCATACAGCACGTCTCAGTCGGGTGGTCAATCAGACGTGGGACCCCCAGAGTTTAGTTCCCAAGCTCCGTGATCCTCAGTTTATCGACCCAATCGAGGGATGGAAGGCTGAGTCGACCTTACCAGTCACAGGGTCGAAACCGGGACCTGTGGGGTGCAGCTTGACGCTTTAACCCACCACACCACCGGGATTCATAAAACTGGTTTCTACCATATATAATATTTTATGCAAATTGGGTGCTGAGAAGGTAAAAATGAAAGATAGACAAGTAAAGTTTAACCTTATAATTTAAAGAATTATTTCTCAATTTTTTCTTACGATGTTTCAGGATCCGTTGAAATACTTTTAAAGGAGAAAAAAATTAAATTTTACTCGACAGCATCACAAATATCGTAAAGCTTGGTACTGTTCAGACCCTCTCAACTATTGGCCCGTTTCGAATTATTATTCATACTACAAGCACTGGATATTATATACCATTCAACAGGCAAAAAGGGTCCATTTGACGGTGTTATATTCTGAAAAAAAATTATTCCGACAAAGCAAAGACAAATTTACAAACGAGCTGAGCTTTTTTATTATTCAAATCTTTCCGTTCGTATAAAATAAAAGCAATTGTTTAAATTTTCTACAACAAATCTGACAGCGCAAGCAAATTCTGCACGTCAAGCGAGAGAATAAATTTATCCAGAATAGAATTTGAGATTCTTTTTTGCCAGGAGAATGGGTTCAGAGGTAAGATGTATGAACTCGGAATCATTTTTTTATCAGTGTGAGTAAAAGGGGCGGGGAATTTTTCAGAAATAACATCGCGTGTGATATTCGCGTTTGTTTATGGCACAGCAGAGAATCACTCATCTATTTTGGGAAATCAAACTCCCTTACTGGGAGAGTGGATCATTTTTCATCAACTTTTCCTTCGAAATCTGGAAAGTCACTATATTCTTGAGGTAATGCTGTTGAAACCTTTTACTTCCCTGTTGTCAGAAAAAAGGTAATACATGATAAAAAAGCGTTTAAATTTACTAAATGAGCGTATGAAGTCTTTTTTTATACATAAGATATTTTCTTCATAATTTTGTATGCGTATAAACCAGTGTTGTAATATTAAAAGGTATAATTTTTTCAATATAGAATATTTTCAGAAAATTAAAATTATAGAAAAGTGGATCATAGTACTAAATTTGCCTTTTTTAATTATGTGACACTGATACTGACTGACACACACACATACACACACACATATATGTATATTTGAAAGATTGGTGGCATTTCGTATTAAAGCTTTATTTGAAATTCCTTCTTCCTTGAAGGATTTCCTCTATCTCATTGAACTACAAACAATAATTGCTCGAAAGACTTCTTAAACAGCTAAAATAAGAAGAAATAACAATATATAAATGGCTGAGTGGCCAACTAATCAACAGCAAAAGCAAGGGAACAGAAGCGTAAATTGGAATGCTGTTTCTCCCGTCGTTTGCTATCTATCGCAATTTAATGACTGTAAGAAAGAGTGCAAACAAACCAATTGAGCGCGTTGCTATTATTGCTTTCTTATTTCCCTAGAATGTGATGTATTATTTATTATGTTCAGCTTACCGTATATCAGCTGCAGTAGTTAAATAACTAATTAAATTAACTTTTAGTGTTGCACAATGTTCTCTTTAAATACTATTAACAATATTATAAACATCAGAAATGGGAATTAAATTGCTTAACCAATAAAAGTAACAAAAACGTATAAAACAACAAAAAAAATTAATATAATGTTGGTGAGAAGCAAACGTTATTTTGCGATCTATCTTGCGAGGTGGTCTCGAAAAATAACTGTATCATAGTGGTAGTCCAAATGCTAGAATACTGATTACTAATTTCGAAAATCTAGTCCGAGTCCTGGTCGTGGCAGACTGTTATTAATATGGTGCTGGACAGAAGATTTGAGCAGAAATTTATAGGTCTGCAAAAATGTGTAGTTAAGTTAAGAAAGAGTATAAAATTAACACTGGTGAAAATGCGTTATGGAAAGGGTTGAAAAATACAAATAATAAAGAAAGCATTACGGGGTTTTAGCACCAAAATGGAGAGGTACTCAATTTTGAGAAGGCCGTTGAAATCGGCGATTCATGACACCGCTGTTATCTTTCAGTTAGTAGATTGACCAACCTCCAGATTACAAGTCTGTCTGCAAGTACGGTTGTCTGAATAGCTCTTTTTAAGGGCTATTCAGGCGTCTTCTTTTCATCTGATCTTTTTCTTTGCACCATTATTTTTCTGATGTTTATTTGTCCAGTTTTATCTTTCGTATACTTTTGTTCAATCTTTTTTAAAGATCGCAACGCCCTCTTTTGACAATATAAATGAAGTAAACCGGATCGTCGTAACCGGATGCATAAGTGACTCGTAGTATTAATGTAGAAACGGATAAACGGATCGTATTTACATCTAGTTTAATATAATCTATGTACAGTAATCATAATATATAGTAAGATGTTCCGTAGAACTCTCGTAATATCGATTAGGGAGAGCGGGGATCATAAATACAGTTCAATAGAGATCTCAAGCCTCCTAGATTTCCCGCGCTCTCTCAGTAAGTCAATATCTCACCACAGTCTATAAAGCTTTCCGCATCGAGCTGTCTGCTTCCTTTTTTTTTCTTCTTCGAAAATTCTCGTACGTACTACCACACCCCGTGTAGTATTCTTCATGCCTCCCGAGAGTCACCTCTTTCATCCTTCGTCGGCATAGCCTTTTGTGCGGTTAAGTATTCACAGTCTTTTGTCGGCCGCGTCAGCTAGGCTCTCCTATTCTTACCTTGTCTCCCTTTGTGCGCTAATGGTCTTTTGCTTAACTATTCTAAATGATGTGTCACTTAGCAATGGTCATTTTAAAAAGTTCCATTGAGATATTATTGATCCTGTCGATCATACTTAAGCTCGCCACATCTGTACTGGATTTTCTAAAATTCGGATTGAGTCTGTTTCACACTATGTGACAGTCTCACAAATGATTTATATGAAGTATTTCCTATGGCAACTCAAATTTCATAAGCTAGACCCAAAATATGCTTTGCCTTCAGAATGGTGATTCGGTTCTTTAAGTACGTTGCTAGTAAAAATATGTGCTCTAAATGGAAATTGACCTCTACAGACACAAAATATGTGGCTCGAGGTAGCCTAGAGGTGAAACTTTGGATTTCGGTGATGAGGGTGCTCTGATCGAATCCCGACAAACGCCATTAAAATATCTCCGTCTCTAAGCCGGATATGGTCACGTTCACCGGAAAATCCCTGTATAGGTCAGAGAGGGTACGATCTACCAAGATGTCACCCCTGGGGTCGCTCGTTCAAAATAGAGTTGATCCCTGGCTGAATCGGTCTCCGATCCCTGTGGTGCCATTATGAAACGGAGCGGCACCCCTGATCCCGCAAGCCTATGCGGACCTTGAATGGACTATTTCCGGCCATGGGGCATTTGAAAAAAGAACAATAACAAACACAAAAGGTTATGAAATCTAACATGTAAGTAATTTCGTTATTAAATAAAAGTGAGACCAAACTGCTATCAGAAGTTATTAGTGAAAGAAATGAGACTGAGTTACTTATGACTAAGGAAATCTTATTGTGATTTTGTTTTTAATTACTTATTTATTACTATTATCTAGATCTTAATAACTTAATATTTATTAAGAATTTCCAGTTATTGTTTTGTTTTTATTTATCAATGCTGTGTTGTATTCGGATAAGGGAATTATATTTAAATAAAAGTATTTTTTTACGAATCGTAATTTTGATTTATGCAATGAATACCAATTATTGCTGATGGATGTGAGCAAACATTATATTCGCATATTTCCATACCCAGTCTTCTATATTTTAATTTTTGAAACAGTTCTCATAATATACTTTCAACATTGACAGTCCTAGATGTAAAACTATTAAAAAATGAGACAAAACCGGTTGAAAGTATAATTATGCAATAATATGACTATCCATCCTTTACATCGTCAGTGATTAAATGAAAAGCAAAGAAATGAAGGAAAAAATGCTGTGTTACCTGCTTAACGCAAGAATATGTCAGGGAAACTCTTAGCAGAATAAATGTTCTTCCATCTTCAGGATAGTTCAATCATAATATACGAAATTGTAGTTCGAAGACCATGAAGAGGATCATTAAATCATGTTGTTGTTTTTGTTTCTATTGCCCCCTGGCAGGAAATATTCCATACCATATCCATAGAGACAAGAGCAGTGGTACGCAACCTTCCCGTGGTCGATAACATATCGAAGTCTTCAGAGAACATGGCGGAAAAAACCAATGGTTTTTGTTTCACCGATGATCATTATTTACATAGTAGGAATATTTTTTATTCAACAGTGCTTTACCAACCTTCTACTGTTATTACAATGGTTATGTTTCGAAAAATAATAATAATAAAAAAAAGAGATATAAATAAAATTTTGATTATTTTATTTTATAAGTACGTACATAAAAATAGAAAAATAAGTAATATAACTGTATTTATTATTTATAAATACTTTATTTAAAATTGAATGAGATTTTTTGCTGAAATGAATGAGCTAAATTTTCGTAATTTCCGCGTTTTACGCATTTATACTCCACAAAGTTTGTAAAAAATATGTAAATCATATTTCAAAATAAAGTCGTGCGCATTCCAACACCATTTGCGCCCGCGGACAGACCTGAGGGGTGCGACTGCGTTTTATAAATGCACCACAAGGGGTTGATTGAACCTCCATTTTGACCAAGCAGCCTCAGGGGCGACATCTGATGGGAATTGTACCTTTTCCAATCCTCTCTGACTTCATTGAGGGGCTTTCCAGTCTACGTATTTGACGTGCCTAGACATGGAGATATTGAATGGCGCTTGTCTGGATGCTCAGCACTGAAAGCCGACACGCTAGCACTAAGCTACATCGGGACCTCATTAAACCACTTTTTCCTACATTCAGAAACTTTTTGGCAAAATCTAATGCAGTTTTAATTCAGCCGATTAATGGCGCTTGTTTGTGCATAACTAGAAAATGAAAATGACTACTATAGAAACTTTTCCAGAGGTCCCTAACCAAATATGATACATTTTGTACAGTCACATTGGAATTTCTATTTTTTATATGGAATTTACCTTCATCCTTGAGGACTTGAAATCATGTGAATGTTTTGAAATTTTGGTTTAACATATATTTAAGTTTTTTCTATATCTGATGAACTTATGTTTCATATTAGTATTTTTTGTTGCATTGGAGGATTTAAGAAGAAATTGTGAGTATTCATGAAATTTTTATTTGTAAAATTTTCAATCAATATAAAGATCAAAAAGTTACTTTTTTCCTGCTATTTTTTGCCGTAGTGATTTTTTTTTTTCAAAATAAGAAAACTTGTAGACAGTTTAAGAAAAACGATGGGCAAATTTGAATAATATTTTTCCCTTAATGAAATTTCGTAATGTTAATTTTAAAATGATGAATTAGAAAAATTGTTATAAGGTTGCATGTAAAGCAGGGTAATGTTCAGACACAGAATCAAATAGGTGAAATTGGCAGGGTATTCCTCTTAAAAGTATGTATGTGTTTTCTGTTATATTATCATATCAGATCTACCGCTCGTTTTAAGCTGAGAAAATAAAAACATGGTCTTTTAGAATGACTTCTAACTCGAAGATCTTTAAATCTTATCCCACGTTTTTATATATTACAAATTAGGGTCTATGAGAGTAAAATGGGAATTTACTGGCTCTATGAATGAAACTGAAGCCGAAAATTGGTAACGACTCTCTTACTATGAAACAATTACAACAAGAGGAAAACTACTGAAAAGCTTTCAAAATGAACAAAATACATTTAATTTGATAATGAAATAGGTGATTCTTTGAAGAATTAATGTATTATACACGCATAAAAGTTTATTTACAATTCTTTCCTAGTGTCCCTTACTCTCGTCTAGACTACTTTACACAAAACTCACCAAACCTTTTTGATGAAAATGTATATTAACTTGCATTTCAAAACAAAACATAACAAAATATGAAAAAATTCCTCTATTGGACACATTTGAGAGAATTATATGATATACCTTTGAATACTGAACGCAGGTTTACCAAAACCATTACTGAAAAAAGCAGACTTTAAAAAATTTCTTCAGCTAGGCAAGCAGCTAGGCTGAGCAATGTTCCAGAGTGTAAAGTTTTCGAACTTAACTTGTAAAACGCTGTAAAAAAAGATAAATTTAGAGATAACTAAATGGCATAATGAATACAAATATATATAAGAAGTATAAAATAATTTTATATATATATATACAGTGGCTACCAAAAGTGTTCTTTCACTTACGATTTTCAATGAAATAGGAGTCTATACATTGATTAAAATGAATATTTCAGAATGGGTATTTAATAATAAGATCTATAATCTATTCTTAACAAAACTACATGAAATATTTCGAAAACATAGTAAAACTTTATTTATAAGAAACCAATAATCCAAAAGTAACAAAAACTTTATCTCACAAAAGTCATCGTACACTTGTAAAAAATCTCTACATATTAGAAAATATTCTAATTTTTCGTTAAATTAATATTTAGTAGGATATCCTTTAGCATCCACAACAGCTTTTAAAACGTCTGGGAATAGATTGCTTTAGTTCTTTTGTAATTTTTGCATCAATGTTCATCCATTCATCCATCATAATTGTTTTTAGTTCGCTTTTCATGTGAATGTCATGTTTTCGTACTCGAACCTCCAGGGTTCGAGTAAGCACCCCCTATTGGGTTTAAATCTGGCGATTGAGGTGGTGTTTTCAAAACTTGTGGGAAATTATAGAGACACCAGATGCGAACGTTGAGATCCGTGTGCTTAGGATCATTATCTTGATAAAAAACAAAGTTGTTTCCAATACCCAAATTTTGAGCCGATAATTTTAAATTGTCTCTTAAAATATTTATAGAAATAGCATGATTCATTATGGCATCAATAAATACCAAATTTCCTAGTCCTGATGCTGACATGCACCCCCACACAAGGATACCTCCACCGGCATGCTTAACTGTTCCTACTAAGTTCTTGGGATTAAGTTCCTCATTTTTTTCTTCTCCATACAATTATACGCCCATCAGCACCAAAAATATTCATCGGCAAATAAGACATTATTCCAATAGGTTTGGGGCTTATTTATCATTGATAGTGCGAAGGGAAGCCTTAACTTTCTGTTTTTCTCACTCACAAAAAATTTTCTATGGGCAGAACGCCCATGTAATCCAGCTGTTCTGAGAACTCGTCAAAAACTTTCAGGTGAAATTGAAGTAGAAAATGTTTCATTGAATTCTGCAGAAACTTTTACAGCACTCAAACGTGAATTTTTCACAAATTTTCTAATTAT
>OU015500.1:558691-608691 GCA_907164885.2 Dolomedes plantarius
TTTATATTTTGATCCTGTACTAAATTTGTACTAATTTTTTTAAATTCCACTGAGCATCTTGTTTAGCTGTTTAAAAAATGGGGGGAAAATGCATTGTAAATTGTCTTTACTTTCTCAAAGTTTCATAATTAAATATGTTGATAAAGTTGTGCCTGAAAAATAACTCAACTGATTCTGAACATCAGTTGGAGTTTTATGGAAAGCCAAATTATATGGAAAGTTATACAATAGTTAGTTGAAATTGTTTCTTGGAAGTTTTGCGAGGTAGTAATCTAGTTCATGTATATTAAAGTCTTATTTAAATATTGTGCTAAACATATTCAGCACATTGAAAGTCTGATTACTTCTCAACTTTTAATCACCAGGCAATTTTTGGTATTAAATTATATGCTCAGTGCATATTCCATTATGTGTAATTTTCACTTAATCTGATTTGAAAATTCATGTGAGGAGAAATTTTTGGTTCAGTTAAATCAGAAAATTGTAGAAAACTTTTTAAAAAGTTGGTTTTTTCCCATTTTTTTCAAACTGTGACACTGAAAATACCGATTATGTCTTTAGCCCTAACATAGTTTTTTAACAATGATATGATCCATAACAAAATTCGATGCTACATTTTTTTTTCTTCTTTTATTTATATTACATTTATTTTCCTCATTGTATAACTTTTTGAATACTACTCAAACCAATTCTATTGTTACTCAATTTCAAAAAATCATATTTCAAATTTTAAGGATCGATCGGTAGTCAATGCGCTGAGAAGGGCCCTAGCTGAATTCAATTTGTATCCGTCCCAAATGTTAGAAGCATGCTACATTTTTTTTTCTTTTATTTATATTACATTTATTTTTCTCATTGTATAACTTTTTGAATACTACTCAAACATCAATTCTATTGTTACTCAATTTCAAAAAATCATATTTCAAATTTTAAGGATTGATCGGTAGTCAATGCGCTGAGAAGGGCCCTAGCTGAATTCAATTTGTATCCGTCCCAAATGTTAGAAGCACGCTACGCCTATGGTCCAAAGTATACATGTAAGGGGGTCATACTACCTTTTTTATTTCACTGATAAGCAAATAGACGAGTGCTCTGCACTAAAATGTTTTACTGATCTTGTTGAGAAGTATTGGAGAGCACGTGCACTGATTGCATAGGTGCTATTTTTGGTAGTGTGTGGCATTTGTAAAATAAATAAATAAATAATGAACTCTGCTTTTCAATGCTTCTTGGTGTCGCAAATCACTCTAATTTTTATTATGGCATTGTAAGAAAATATTGGTTTCTTTACAGAATTCTGAAACTGGAATCCATCTTCACATTGTGATTTCCATGAAAAGATTCCACAACTCACTTGGCAGTGTGCTCGATTCATAATCTGTAAGTTCATTTTAACCTCACTGAACCCATTTTTTTTTTATTCTCTAGATATCCTTTATTTTTTTCAGCAGTGAACTTGTGGGCAAAATCACAAAGTTGATAATATATTTTTTTAAAATTTATTTTTTGTACTTAAATTTGAATTTTTCTATGAAAAACCATAAAAAATATTTTATTACATAATTCTTAATTAATAAACAACTCAAATTTTCAAATTTCTCTTTGTATATTTTATACGCTAATCCGAACATTTTCATAAACTTTGGTTGCAGTAATTTGTGGATTGATATTGATTTCCTTTATTCATTATATTTTTAACTGGCAAGCATGTTATTAAAGTATTAGGTATGTCTGAAAGTGCAGTTCAGGGACTTCAGTTAACCGTGACTCTTGTGAAAGTCTTTTATCATAACTGCTTACCAAAAAAAATTTTATATTTTTATATTATAAAGATATAAAATGCCAAGGGTTATTTTACTCTTGATAGTTAATGTTAAAAATTTTTTAATTTAATTATCAGAATTTCATGAGAAGTAGTTAGAGGTTCATTCATAATTCCTTACAGAAGTAATAATAATAATAATATTGCTTTTAGATGTATTAGATTATTCGTTGATGAGCTAATAGGTAGTTGAATGTCATTTGGAATACTAACTTCTGCCTAGTATTTAATTTTATTATTTCATTGTCAAATTTTGGTGGAGATCTGTCACATAAATATATTTTTGTGAGCAGCTGTTATTATAAAGTGTAAGGATAAGGGCAGTAAAAAAATATTCCAAAATATATTATTTAGGTTCAGTTAATTATTAAATAATTGTTGACTATAATAAGGTTATGTTTGCAAGTGTGTAGGTTTTTTTATGGTGTATTATTTGGTTTATCTAAGTTAAGTTGAAAAATGATGCAAGCATACAAAGATTGACTGGCTGTCAATGTTGAGTGCAGTAGCATAGATTATTTTACAAAGTGCAATAAAATACTTTTAACTTTTCAAACCGAACTTCTAACCAAAATTTTAAAAAAAATTTAATGAAACTTTTAAAATTGGAAATATTTTCATGGATCTAAGGAATGGAACATAACACCTGTATTGTCAACTAAGTCATGGATAAAAGATGCAGCCCTAAAAGCAAAAGGCCTGGTTTCTGTATACTTTTATAATAATCATGTTACAACAGTATACAGAAACCAGGCTTTTTGCTTTTAGAACTGAATCGTTTATCCATGAATTTGTTGACTATACGGGTTTTCTATTCCATTGTTAAGATCTGTGAAAATACTCTCATTAGCAAAATATTTTTTTAAAAACTTAAATTTGGGTTAGAAGCTTGGTTCAAACAGTCTAAGTGTTTTTTCACGCTTTATAATATAATCTATGCCATTTCACTCAACATTGACAGCTAGTCAATATTACCCACCTCATTTTTCAAATTAACCTAGACTAATCAAACAATATATCATAACAATTGTTAATAATTATTGAATCTAAATAGTATATTTTGAATAATTTTTTACTGTGGTTATCCCTAATAACAGCTGCTCACAAATAAAAAAATATTTTATACACAGATCCCCACCATAATTTGACAATTAAGTAACAAAAGATATGCTCTATTAAAATACTATGCAGAAGTTAGTATCCCAAATTACTATCTACCACAATTTTTGTAAAACCAATTACTGTGAAAGCTACATCATATAATAAAGTTTTACTTTATTCATTATTATAGTAATAGATTAGTTGTTAAAGAGTATTCACCCTTTTCACTAAATTTCTCAGTACAGTAAGACATTCAATCCTGTCAATTAAATGGTTAGTTATTACAGATATAAATAAAATAGATTAGAATGCCTTGATAGAGTACAATAATTGAAAGCTGACTGAGAGACTTGAGATGACAACAAAATATTCTTTTCACTATCGAGAATCACTCTCACGTTGAAAGTAAAGAAACACAAGAATGAAGATTGAATACTATATAAAATCTTAAATTTCTAAATCTGACCCAGCATC
Organism: Dolomedes plantarius; assembly: GCA_907164885.2. Lineage (NCBI taxonomy): Eukaryota > Metazoa > Arthropoda > Arachnida > Araneae > Dolomedidae > Dolomedes > Dolomedes plantarius. The sequence goes on from OU015500.1 coordinate 562,089, forward strand.
TGTATTAATGCTCTCTATGGCATGTTGTAATCAAATTTAGAAATTTAAGATTTTGTATGCTAATGTTTTACTTAGCATTCAATCTTTATTCTTGTGTTTCTCTACTTTCAACAGCATTATTGTCAATAGTGAAGAGGAAATTTTGGTGTCATTATAGACAAGTCTCTGATTCAGCTTTCAACGTTGAGCTGAAATTATGCTCAACATTAAAAACTTAATTGTACTCTTATCAAGGCAATCTACCCTATTTTATTTATATCTATAATAACAAATTAATCGACATGGTTGGATTTTCTACTGTACAGAGAGAAATTTAGTGAAAAGGGGAATACTCTTTAACAAATATTTTATAACTATTTTCTATTAGTATATTTATTTAATCAAGTAAATATTTTTTACATGATGTAGTTTTCACAGTATGTAATTGGTTTTACAAAAAAAATGTGGTAGGAATTTACTTCTTGGAAGTAGTTATCAATAAAATGACAACAGATTTAAAACTGCACTCATGTGTTGGGTGCTGTTTGTATCAAGTTTTTTTAAACCCCTGTCTCAGAATTTATATTTCCTAATTGGATTTATTTAATTCTACTTTATCAACAATGAATTTTTCAACTACTTTCAACAATCAACTATTTTTACAACAATAAATTACCCTTTAATGTACAAAACTATGCAAAAAATAATTTTCTTATCTGCAGAGCATTTACTAACTCTACATAGAAAAATAATTTAAATAAATTATTTTGATTCATAAATTATATCTGGGGATGGGAGTCATTTTCCTTTCACATAAATTTATGAACTGATTTTCTCTTTCTTTTTTTTCCCTAGATGCTGTAAAGATGGAGCCAGAGGTACAGCGAAAGGATCCTGTTTTGTAGAAAATATAGAAAAAAATTGTGTAAATGTGCTATGTACTTTCTAAATAAACTATTTTTACTTTAAACCAGCTCTTTTCTGTATTTAAAAACATGTGTGTGTATAATTTTTCTCAAAATTACAATAGAAGATATTACTATCATAGTACTATTTCTCAAAAATAGTACTATCAAGTGTTGGATATTAAGTCCAATATAATAGAAAAGAAAATATTTTTTTAAAATGACATAAGAATTTAATGAATTACTCTTTAATTCACAAAACTATGCAAAAAATAATTTTCTTATCTGTAGAGCATTTATTAACTCTACACCAAAAAATAATTTAAATAAATTCTGAGCAAGTTTTCACAAGCTCACAAAGATGGGCTTCATCATTACACACTACACATTACTCAGGTTAGAAGAATGTATCAAATTTATGTTTATAAATTTATCAAATTATGTTAATAAATTTTATACTGGGGAAGTACAAATTTTTTGGGTTAATTATTAAAGTAGTACTGTTTTACGTACTATAATCTCATTCTAAATTTAAAAAAAACAAACTGTAACCTTAGATCGAGTGGAAAGATGATTTAGCTTTAATGGTTGGTATTAATGTTATCTTAACTTTCAAATTTGGGTAAATGTATCTTAATGCAAAATGAGGTTTTGTTCTAACAAGTAAACTAGCGATTCATATACAAATTTTTAGGTAATAACAAAGATCAGTATTTGGTAATACCTAAAAATACATAAGGCAAAACTGGAAAAAATGCTAGAAATATGAAGGCAAAAAAAATAATAAAAGTGAAAGGGTTGATATCAGAGGTTAATCGTCAATGAAATAAATAATAATAAAAAGCATATAAACAAAAGGGTCCTACGTAAAACTTAGAAAAAATGCCGGCGGTCCGATTCTGGTAGAATGCTGGCATGATGCCCGGACCTACGGCACATTGCTGTTTACGAGATGGGTAGATGACGGTATGTCGACACCAATTATTGCTCCCGTAACCGGCCCGTCAACCTCCGGTTACGTTCCGGCTATCTGTCCGCATCGATGGCTTAATCGCGGCTGCCTAACGGTTCGTAGTCGGATGAACGATGGCTCGAATCCTACCGGAAGCGGCCCGGCAGTCGACGGGGTAGTCGCGGGCGAGAGGACACAGCCGTGACGGAAACGATACTGACCTAATGCGCCGGCCCGGCAGTGGTGAAATCGGCTGGCCGGAACCTTCCGACCCCGGCCCGATGCTTCTGTGTTTGTTGGGTATATATATATATATATATATATATATATATATATATATATATATATATATATATATATATATATATATATATATATATATATCCCAACAAACACAGGACTGACGGCAGCTTTGCGGGCCAGTGCTGGAGGCGCCGTTCGAACGGCAAGTACGAGATAATTTTTCCGGGCCGCTGGAGGGTTGTTTACGAAACTCCGAGGGGGAAATGTTTTGCGTTTCCCCTTCGGAGCGCGTGAGTGGGCCTGTGGCGGGTTTATGAGAATCGTGCCGACACCGATAAAACTTCCTCGCGCCGGAATCGGTCGTTCGATTCGTAACCATAAGTAACAGAAATCTGCGTCAGAATTATGGTTTTGGAAGGGAAGGCGAAGATTAAATTAAAAAGACTTTTCATAAATATTTATTTCATTTTTGTGAAACTTATTTTACACGGAAAATTTACATAAATTTCCCTGTATTTAAAGATTGTATTATGTCAGAAGTATACGGCTTACATAATATAATCTTTCGGTTATATTATCTGTATATATAAAGGCAGAGGTCCTGACTTATTCACGTATGAACGCCCAGCAAAAACTATTGGAGATTCAGATATGAAATTTTAGGAGATTATTACTTTTGTGCTGAAGGCGTCATTTAAGAAGCGATTTTTCAAAATTCGGCCCCCAAGGGGAAGGAGGGTGCAAAACGTGTTTTTAACATATTCCTTCATATCTCATAGAAGAAAATTGATATCCATAAGGTTCTTGCTTTAAAATGTAAGGAACATGAATACCTAAACATTATTTTCAGGATTTTTTAAAATTCGGCCCCCAAGGGGGGAGGGGGGCGAAACGTGTGTTTACGTGTTTTATCACATATTCCTTCATATCTCGAAGAGGAAAACAGATATCCATAAGATTCTTGCTTTAAAATGCAAGGAACTTAATTACCTAAAATTAATTTCAGGATTTTTCAAAATTCGGCCCCAAGGGGGGGGGGGCTAAACTTTTTTTCACATATACCTTCATATCTCAAAGTAGGAAGCGGATATCCATAAGATTCTTGCTTTAAAATGAAATGAAGACGAATACATGCCGAACGACAACAGGGGGGGATTATAATATGGTGATGGGTTGCTGAGAAGTGGGGAGAGGTATCGATTGGCATAAAATTACATGTTTACATAATATACAAGTAAGCCTTATTAAGGGTACACCCGTGCAATGCCGGGTATATAAAGCTAGTGTCATATATGCGTGATATATATCATGTTAGATTATATTATGTCAGAAATATAGAAGGTCGTTCACACTTTATAGAATCGATATCGTAATTTATTTTTGTCATCCTTAGGGAAACGGCATCCAAGAATACTGAACGGACTTTGGAAAACGGTCGAAGAGGAATGGGTAAAATTGACATGACAGTACTAAGAAAAAGTTTACTTTCATGGAAAATTCGAGCTAGAGCTATTGTCAAGAACCATGGCTATCAGATAGAAGCAAATCGCAGCAAAAAATAAGCATTTATACTTAAAACTTAACTATTAAAATCGTTTTCATAAAGTGCGAACGACTTTCTGTATAGGGCTGCATTTATAACTTGAATATTTGAGCTCAACTTATTTTCTGATTTAAGATATGTATGTTTGTATTCCATATTATCTTAGAAATTGATGCTTGAGGGAATTTATGACTCGTGTATCCTTCTGATTTCCAATTCTTTAAGCTTCAAAAGCTGTTCAAAACATGAGACTTCCTATTACAAACGCGCACACAATGCTTTTCAAACGGGGGAGTGCAGTTGTATTATTACACAAGTATGTGCGTTTGTGTATGTTGTTGTTGCTGTTTGTGTATGTGTGTGTGTGGGGGGGGGAGTCTGCGTTTCAAGCTCCGGTGAAGCTGAAGAAAACACAAAATTCCCTTGTACATTTTTCATCAACTCCTATAGAAATGAAATAAACATTCACAAATGAATAGTTACAAATGAATAATTACAAATGAATAATTACAAATGAATAATTACAAATGAATAATTACAAATTAATAATTACAAATTAATAATTACAAATGAATAATTACAAATGAATAATTACAAATTAATAATTACAAATGAATAATTACAAATGAATAATTACAAATGAATAGTTTTTCGCCTCTGTTTATGCACAAGGGAGGAAAATGTAGTACCTGCCTAAATTTGTTTTTCATTTTGATTAAGACGGATTTTTCGGCAGACTCTCTTGGATGCCAAAGCGGGTATCTATCGGGGCTTCATTTCAAACCCTGGTTCTCTTCGATTTACCTGGCAACCCTACCAGCAGATGCTTATCGCCCAGATCAATTTCGTTAGGCGCTTTATTTCCTTTTTCGGTAGTCCACTGGGTTACACTTCTTTGGACTACACTTATTTTTCGGTGATGGTGTTGATAATTATTTCATGATTTAAATATTTCGTGGCGCTGGACTTGGAGCCATTTTTTTTACATAAAAATGACCATTTTCGTTTATTTTCAGCGCTTTTTTTTTTTGGGGGGGGGGGTAAGTGTACTGATTTTGCAATGAATAACACTACCGTTTTTATTATTAGAATATAGATATATCCATAGCATAAAGTAAAATAAAATCTCGAGCTTCGAGTGACAATTCTCTTTTAAACGAAATTGAGTCCGAATGCATTTTAATAAGTGTTTAACAGATTAAACACTATAAACATATCATACCTTTTTATACCTATATACCAGTGGTGGCCAAACTTTTGATCACTAGGGGCGACCTTTAATTCAAATTATAGGCTGCGGTCTACCAACATCGTATATGTTGAGTGATCATAAGAAAATTTGTAATTTAAAGCCAAAAATTAGTTTAAATTTAAAATAATCATAGATATTACTAATTATATTCAATATCAAGTTATTTTAATAAGAGGTAAAAGGTTTTCTTCTTAAAAAGTAATTAGTTTATAAATAAAACAATATGTTCTTTTATTTTCTTATTAATGCGAACAATATTATTGTAAATTAATCTTAATTATTATTTTTATTTCATATTAGAGGACGCGCTGGAAACATGACATTGCATATTTTCGGCAAGCTTTTCATACTGTGTACCTATGTGCTTATAGCTATTCGTAAGCATACTACCAAATGGTAATCTGTTAAACGGGAGCGATGTTTTGATTTGATTGCATTCATGGTAGAAAATGTTTCGCAGAGGTAAGTAGAACCGAGAAAGGTTGTTAAATATGTTGCACAGCTCCATAAACATGAATATTTTTCTCCACAAAGTAAATTCCAATAACTATTTTGAGGCGAAGCTCTTGATTTCAAAAATATATCGCATTTTAGGTTAAGGATTTCATTCTCAACTAGCATTTGATCCACATCCAAAAATTCTTTTAATTTTATTGATATTTCTTCTATTTTTTATTTCATCATTGAATGGGAATGACATGAATAATATTATATCCCCTGTTTTATAAATATCTTTAAATCTTATAACTTTTACTTTTAACTTTATACTTTTTATCTAGACACTCATTTCGTAACAGAGATATCTTATCAGCATATTGATCGTATTCATTTGAGCATATATTAAAAATTTGCTGCCATATTTTCAAATTGTTTTAAATCGCCTCTCCTCAATTGTGCTTCTAGGAATGTAAGTTTCCACTTGAATGCATTAACATCGCTAACCATTTCAGTTAATGTTTTGTTCTTTCCTTGATGTTGCAAATTTAATTCATTTAGCTTTCCTGTAATGTAGAGAGAAAAGCAAGATCACGCACCCACTTATCTTCCAATTGAGGATATGATGTATTAACAGTTGCCATCATTATTTTATATCAGGAAAAAGATCCAAGAATCATTTTAAAACTTAGCACGGCTTAGCCACTGTACGGCAGTGTGTAAAAGTAGTTCCCCGAAATCAGATTCACGTTCCTCTAGCAATGCTCTGAATCTGCGTCTTTGCAAACTTCTTCCACGAATAGAATTAACTATTTTAAATGCGAAATTCATCACATCTGAATTCAATATTTTTGAGCACAATGCCTGCTGTTGGATAATGCAATGGTAGTTTGTTAGACTTGGAATATCATCATCACTTTTACAAAGAGTAATAAATCCATTTTGATTCCCAACCAATTACATATCAGACAGGCGGGCGACTGGGAATAGTTACACGGTCTACCAGTCGACCGCGGTCGCCGCTTTGGCCACCCCTGCTCTATACAGTCAAAATATTGTTATTAAAATATTGATTTACATTGAATTATATTTGTCATTTTTAACAGTATTTATTCGCATACTTCATACCTAGTGATGTATAGAACGATATAGAATGATTCGAGGAAATAAAATAAAAATATTGTTGACTGCAAATAAATTTCACATAGCTGACCAACGTAGATGTAAAGTTCTAACACCCATTGATATGAACCGTATTCATATTTTCCGAAAACGCTTCATAAAAAAAAACCATGTCATCAGAGATTAAATTAGAAAGTGTGCGTTTGTACATATGTAAATGTTGAGAGTATTTTAATAGCTTTTAATGTGCTAGTAAATAGATAGTGTACTAATTATTTTCTTCATACAAGTATTCTGCGTATATCTTGTTTGTGATGCAAGTCTTCACCTTCACAGCTGCACTTGTTTAATGAAAATAAAAATGCTTTTTAGGATAATTTCATGTTTCAGTTTGAATAACAATTTTGCAGTCATATAATATTTTCTAAATTATTTAAAGTTAGAAGAAAAAAAATATTTTTCTCGTTGTTGATTATTTTTCATAAACAGATAAAAACATTCAGATTCAGATAAATATTTTATTTTTTTCAAAAAAATTAGTAATAGCTTCGTAGAGGTAAAATTTAAATACAATCTGTTCCATTCAATCATGACTGGTAAACAAGAAATGCACTTTCTTTTACGTGCCAAACATCGGCATCTATTTAGTCTCTGATAGTGCTTAGTTCTAATGTATCACTGTCACCGAGTACAATGAGGTAGGATACTTAGTAGGGATACTTAATTTTCGTATTTACGAAATACATGCGAATAAATGCGAAAATATTTTTTTACTACTTTTAGGTGAAAATTCGGGAATAAAAGGCTTTTAAGCGATATTAGTTAATAGTAATAATTGAGATAATTACTCAACTAAGACCATCCACGGTCTTTAACGGAGATATCTCACTGTTCGTCGGATTTCATCCGAATTTCACCCGGGCAGTTTGCTCGTATACCGGAATCGAACTTAAAAATCTAACAGTAAAATCAACCTATCAGCTTGCTTTCTCGACAGACTGTTCTGTTTTGTCATTAGTTCGTTATCCACTCAGGGTCAGATTCTTTGTTCTCCCACATATCCAATTCTGGGGTCTTAAAACGGCGCAAGCCAACTCTTCCTGAGAAATCGTTTTCTTTCTCTCCCCCCCCCCCTTGTATGGACATTCTTTGTTTGCAGGTGACAAGTAGAAGGCCCCTTTTCTAAGAATTGGGTCGAATAATTTTTTCCCTCGCATCTAAAACAGATGGAGAATGCTGTCCCTCGCCAACACCCCTTTAAGTGAGAAGGAGGCGTTGCCCTCTCTCGGCAGTCCGTCAGGGGCAAAGGTTGAAAAATTAGGTGCCCTTCTTATGGGTTCTCCAGATTTTTATTCATGGGTTTAATTTAAATCATATTTTTTTAAGAAAAAGAAAAATATATAATAGTGAGCCATCGATTTTTTAGTTAAAAAAAATTAATTTCTTTAAGAACTGAACTTGTATGATATTATTTAAGATTTTTGGCCTTAAAATTAATGAATGCAACTATTTAAATTTCCAAAAGTTGATAGTTTATGGTGCAAGCCAAGAAAAGTGATTCTCTTCAAATTTATCTTTACTTATTAGATCAATATATGCAGTTTGGTAACATACAATAATTATAATACATACTTTCGTAGTCGCTGATACGCTGAAAAAAATAAATGATCGAGGCACTGAGTTTAATTACTGTGCATGAGTCACTAAAAACGACTTTCTCTACGTCAAGCGCAAGCAAGTTAAATCGGTGAAGGATTTAATCAGAAGTATTTTTCTTACCCATCCCCACTCCTTTAATACAATATGAAACTTTTTGTCAAGATTTAAGACTTAAAAAACCCATTCTCCCTTTTTACAGTCGATAAACAGATGCCAGTTAAATAAAATGACTATATCAATTATACAGAAGGTCGTTCGCACTTTATGGAAACGATTGTGTACTTTATTTTTGTCGTTTGCATTTTGAGATAAAAATTTGGCAAATTCAGAATAATTGCCTACTTCTGTTTTGTTTTGATTGGAATGTAAAATAAAAGATTTATTTTGAAAACGGCCCATAAAATTGATAGATGGCTCGAAGGTTACGTAACTGAGCTTTCCGAGGTGAAATATTCCTATTAACAAAATATAAAGCGGTCTAAAAATCGCGGTTATGGCATTTCAAAAAAAAGGTATTTCTAATACATTAAATTTGAAAGGGAAAAAAGTCTAACTGAAAGTAAAAATGAAAACATGACCGCGAAACCTCATCCTAAAACTGTTCGAACGCAGGTAAATATCGAGAAAGGGATGTCTGATCCCAAAAAAAATCCGCCGCCTCAAAGATCCATTGCATCGAAACTAGGAATGTATTCTGGCACTGTAAATAAAATCATTCATAATGATTTGAAGTTAAAAAACATGTTTAAAACTAAAGTTGATCTGCTTTTGGAAAAGCATATTGCTGAAAGGAAAACAAATTGTAGAAAATTATATGTAAAACACTTAGCTGCTGAAAAAATGGAAATTTGTGGTAACACTCGATGTGGCATGGGTATATTTAAGTGACAGTAATAAAAAAAGATCAATTTTATTTTGCTCAACTGACGGAAATGACCGTACGAAATGACTTTGTCAGTGTACAGAAAAGTTCCGAAAGGCATTCTTGATAGTTGCACGATCTTGTTACAACGGCAAATTAAAAATCAAAAAAGTCTCACGTAAAGCCAAAATTAATTCACTCTACTATCAGCAGAATATTTTAGAACCAATTTTTGAAGAAGAAATTTCAGCCTTATATGGAAAGGAAATTGATAAAGTTGCGCTTCATATGATCAAAGCCTCAAGTCACACGTCTAAATCAACTGTCGCTTATTTAGTAAAGAAAGAATCAGAACCAGGAGTAAAGTGTATCCCATTTAATGAAATACCTGTTAAATAATCTGACGCTTCTCCAATGGACTTTTGCGCTTTCGGTTTATTAAAACAAGACTTACAAAACGGCATCCAAGAACACTGAACGGACTTTGGAAAACGGTCCAAGAGGAATGGGGTGAAATTGACATTACAATACTAAGAAAAAGTTTACTTTCATGGAAAATTCGAGCTAGATCTATTGTAAAGTACCATGGCTATCAGATAAAAGCAAATCGCCGAAAAAAAATACGACATTTATACATAAAAATTAAATTTCAAAATCGTTTCCATAAAGTGCGAACGACCTTCTGTACATCTAAATTCCTAATATCAATACAACATTTTCATACCAATATCTTGACTTACAAAAGAAAAATTGTGAAATCACTGATAAAAAATAAACATATAAAGAACGTAATTTGCTTTTTTAATGTTTTTTTTCTTGAAACGGTCGCAAATGTGGTTAATATATATTAAGAACAATGATGCTACAGAGGCTGTTCACACATTTTTTAGACGATGTATATTGTATTCACAAAACTACATTACATAAAATTCTTGTGTTTTAAATGTTCTATTTGACATCCGTTATTCTGAACTATCTTTCTACACTGCAATTTCCAGGATAATAATGCCTTTTGAAGTGTCAGAAGAGGTATTTTATCCCATTCCTCCTGAACAGCTTTCCAGAGTCATGTAAGGGTTTTGGGACGACGTTTGGATAATGCAGATTTTAAAAGTCCGAAAGCACAAAAATCCATAGGTGATACATCGGGAGATTTAGTAGGGATATCAGTGAAGGGTATGGCCTTGATACCAGTTTTTTGTTCCATTTCTTTTAGGAAATTTACAGTGGATTTTGATGTGTGACTGCTAGCTTTGTCCTGATGGAGTCTCACAGATTGATGGCACTGTGGGTAAAGCGACGGTATTTCATTCAGAAAAATTGGCGATAAAATATGTTCCTGGTAGTATTTGGAGTTATCTTGACATTTTTTTCCACTCTCTTGATTTTTAACTTGCCATTATAAGAAAAACCAGCAACAATCATGAATCCCTTAGAAAAACTTTCTTTCGATTCTTTGAACCATGTACTTAAATTTTTTCTCCCCTTTTATGATAATAAATGGCTCTTTTTTTGTTGCAATCATTTAAATACATCCATGATTCAACTATTGTGACAATTGTTTTCCATTTTTCTTTGGATAAGAGTTTCTCATATAGAATTCTGCAGCGTGTCCTGCGTTCAGCGATATGATTTGGAAGAAGACGATGCACATTGCGTTTTTTCGCTTTCTTAAGATTTAAATCAACGTTTATCATTTTGTTTACAGTGGACACCGAGCATTTTAATGATTTTACAACTGTCCTTTGACTAGGGGGATTTTCTTTTAACATTAAACAACGTACATTTGCAATAGTCGAAGATGTTCGTTTTTTCCTTGGATATTTGTTTGGAATTTTTGTCCCACTTTAGGCTCCAATTTGACGTTTTTTACCTTTCTTGTTGACGATATTACTTATCGACGCTTTAGATATCACAAAACCATGAGTCTCACATCGTTTTTGGATAACGGAGTATGCATATTTCTTTTCGGAAAGAGTATAAATGTAGCCTTCGAACCACTGCTTTGTTAAAAACGCCATTTTGAATAAAAGCAAAACTTTCAAGCCGCAGACGATAATTTTGACTTTTAAAAACATAGTACAACTGCAATTATTTCTTTTGCAGCAAACGTTTTTTTATTACCGCTTACCAAATTCGTCTAAAAATGTGCGAACAGCCTCTGTATTTACACTGGCAGATAATTTAGAAAATTTTGATAGAAAGATGTTTACATCTTCGGTAGTCATGAATTTCATTTTCACGTAAATATTTCCTCCCTTCCTATTTATTTCAGGCATTCTGTAGTTTCCCTTGCTATCTATAGCAAGTCCCCCCTACACATGTATTCATTCCACAATGAGAAAATTTAATTCTTAAAAATTATTAGGCCAGTGGCATCCATTAAATCGTTTCAAAGGGTTCAGAGAGATATCCATTAAAAGCTTTCAACGAGAAGTTACAAGAAATTTCAAAGCCTCAGGAAAAAAATCTTCATAATTTTTTATTAACTTAATCTTTATCTAATATGTATTTTTCACACTTTAAGCTGATCGTCTTCATAAAAGGATCTTTTTCCCGCATGAAAAGTAGTATTTTACATTATTGAAATTCTGAAACATGGCTAATTTAGTCTATAAAATTGATTTAACATTTCGTGTATTTTAAGCCGTAGTTGAAAATACTTTGATGCAAGCTGAAAAATCAGAATCTAAGTATTTGTTTTAAAGCATAAACATTTTGATCACAAGAAACTGAAAGTTAAAAGAAAATATTTCCAGAAAATAAAAATAAAAATTAATAAAAGAAAAGTTTCTATGGACTCAAAAAGACTTTTATTGCAGAAGAGTATTTTTCAGTCCCAGCCCCCAAAAATACTGTTTTAAATTTTTCGATGTCCGTGTAAATTACTACACATATAAATATAAGTTCAGCGATCTAGGGACAAAATACGTTTGGCGAGCGTGCGATCATGACGTACACAGATTAGCGATTTTCCGTCATCTAAGTCTTGGCGATAATTTGGCGCATGCTATTTATACCAATTATATTTTGACACAGTTGCTGTCTCAGTTCTCTACTTCGAGGTTGGATATTTTCGGCCATGGCGGGACTTAGAAGCGAACACCTCCGTAGAATGAAATTCGTGGAAGGGGAGAAATCTTTTTCTGTTTGTCATTGCTCCTTTCCCACTTCTACTCACAGAATGTATGGTCGTCTCTTTGAGACAGCTGTCGGTTGAGAGGGATTTTGTCTGTGATTCTCTTTTACGGCGGGGTCTCTTGGAGTCGGTGTATACTTTCTTACACCAGGGAGATTAGAAACACCACATCTGCTATCTCTCCGCTGCTCGACTGTGTGGGATTTTCTTTATTTTCAACATTTTTTTAAATATACCATCATTGGACAATGACCGAAAGGTATGACAGAATATTATTATTTTTTATTTCCAAAGAATAAACTTATCAAGACCTATTTGAAGATGTCTCAAAAAATATTTCTTGAACAGCTAATATTTAACAACGAATCACTCTTTGATATGCAAAACAATGAAACTTTGTTTCACTTGTCAACTACTAAAAAAAAGACTGAATAAAATTCATAAAACATTGAACTACATTCAATTTTAATTTTTAATCATTTTCAAATCAATTATATAAATTAAGATTATATAATCGGGTAATTCCTGATTTTCAGGAATTATTCTGAATAAAAATTTTAGGTGATAGCAGAGATTAATATTTACTATTACCTGAAAATACACTAGAACAGGGGAAAAGTTAAAAATATCAATACTAGTTATACATGGAGAGCCAGAAAAAAAATAAAGTGAAAGGGTAGATATCAGATCATATTATATATAAAGATTAAAAACAATCTCATTAATAAAAATAAAAAGCATGTGAAAGGAAGGGTTCTACGAAAAACTTTGAAAATCTGCCGGTATTCCGATTCCGGCTCACTACTGGCGAGTTGCCCTGATTCACGGCGCTTTGCTGGCTGCGAGATGGGTACTTGACGGTCTGTCGACACTAATTATTGCTCCCGTAACCGGCCCGTCAATATCCGGTTACGTGGCGGCTTTCTGTCCGCATTGATTACTTTTTCGCGGCTGCCTCACGGTTCGCAGTCGGATGAACGATAGCTCGATTCCTACCGGAAGCGGCCCAGCACTCGACGGGGTAGTCGCGGGAGAGAGGACACGACCGTGACGGAAACGATACTGACCTAATGCGCCGGCCCGGCAGTGGAGAAATCGGCTGGCCGGAATCTTCCGACCCCGGCCCGATGCCTCTGTGTTTGTTGGGTGGTTTTACAATTCTAATTTTTTGGTGGGGGGTAAGAGATGGAAAGTGAAAAATATATGCGTCTGTAAACAGTGCATTATAATATGACAGGCGTATCTGTTACATTACCACGAAAAAAATTAATGCATATAAAAAATGACATATTCGCAACAGGTATTTACATTTATAGTATTTTTCTTGTCTAAAAGGAAAGGAAAAACATCTATAAATGCAAATACATGTTACTGATAACCCTAGTCTGCATGTAAATCAGCCCTGACACCATTCCTGCTGATTCTTATGTAAAATGACCTCCTGGATCTGAATATGTCCCCCGTTTTCCTCCACCCCCCACCCTTTTTGGGGGAGGCCCCCACCTTTTTTTATCACTTTTTGTTATTTGGGACGATTATTTTAGCATTTACATTTCTTCTGAGGGGCTGGTGAGATGAAAAGTTCTAAAACATGAACATTTGTAGCAAGGAGGTAAATTTGGGGAGGGGGGAATTTGCCCCCTTTAATTGTAAAAAAAATCATTTAAAATGATCGGTTTTTCCGGTTTTTTCACAATTTCATCACTTATTTTCTGCATATTCAAGCCTTCAGCCCCCCCCCAAACACCCCCAAGTAATAAAAATATATAGCAAGTATTCAGATAATTTACTATGCCACGCTGGCTCTCTCAAAACCTCACGAGCACAGGTTTGCACAGAACTTTTCATGCTTTGACAAGTTTAAACTTTCCTTGCTCTTATCACTATTATCCTGCACTGTAATCCTTATCTTTCCTCAGTACATCTCTAGCTATCGTAGAGTTAGCTTGTCGTGTTCTAGGCGGGGATTCTGTGTTTCCAAGTTGTTTAACTTGCGTAGAACGGTTTTTTAACTGTGGCTTTTCCCAAGTGAATTAAAGTACGTGAGTGTGATTTGTGATTAATATCGAGCATTACTATTTAATTATGCCACGCGAGTGTAAAAGTAATCCCGATAACTTATGCTATGTTTGCGAGGAATTGACTTTAAAATCGCAACGAAAACCCCTTTCTCTGCTTTATAAAACTGCTTATAAATTTTACTTTGGTTGCCAGATTGGCGATCAGGACAAGCATTGGGCTCCAACAGTTTGCTGCACTATTTGTTACAGTGGATTGACCAAATGGCTCATAGGTACCCGTAAACCAATGCCCTTTTCTGTGCCCATAGTTTGGCGCGAACCTCGCTGTCATCTCACAGATTATAACTTTTGTATGGCTTCTACCGTCGGGTTCTCTAGCAAAGTAAGCATACAATTCAGTATCCTAATATTCTTTCAGCTCTAAGACCAGCTCCTCATAACGAATCTTTGTCAATCCCAGTGCCCAAATAACCTATACTCAGGAGAACAGAAGTGGATTTGAAAGACTTTGAGCTACAGTCTGGACCATCAAATATTACGTCCACCGAAGATGAAGAGAGTTCAGCTGATTCATCTCATCAACAACCTCCCCTCATTACTCAGTCGGAGTTCAATGATCTCGTCAGGGATTTGGTGTTACCTTAGAGAAAATCTCAACTTCTTGGATCTTGACTTCATTAGTGGAATCTCTTAGGAAAGGACGTAAAAATATCTAATAACAGGATTAGACAGTCAACCCTCAAATTTCATTTGTCGGAAGAGGAAGGCTTAGTGTTCAGCCCTAATTAAAATACATTGATGTTAGAACTGAAGATGCCATGGGACCCAGACAAATGGAGACTGTTTTTAGTAGACTCATCAAAGGTAAGTTTGAAAGTTGTCCTGTTGGCCAATGAGAATGAGTTACCATCAGTCCCGGTTGCACACTCTGTGGATATGAAGGAAACATCAGTCGAATCCTTGATAAAATCAGTTGTCATGATTATAATTGGAAACTTTGCTCTGACTTAAAAGTTGTTGCTCTACTTACGGGATTGGAATCAGACTTCACAAAAATACTGCTGCTTCCTATGTGAATGGCACAGCCGAACTTGAGACAAACATTACATCGTACGGAACTGGCCTCTGCGAGAAAGTTTTACGAGATAGTTATAGTCACAAGAGCAATGCAAGTTTAAACTTGTCAAAGGATAAAAATTCGTGTGCAAATCTGTGCGCGCGAGGTATTGAGAGCCCCAGCGTGGTATAGTGAAATGTTGGTATATATTTTTATTATTGTTGCATTATATCGTTATATATTTTTATTACTGTTGCATTATATCATTGTTATATATTTTTATTGCTATTGCTATATATAGTTGTTATATATTTTTATTATTGTTGCTACATATTTTTATTATTTGGGGGTGTTTGGGGGAGGATAAGGGGGCTGGAAGATGGAATATTTAGAAAATAGGTGGAAAAATTGCGAAAATAACGGGAAAATAGAACATTCTTAGTATTGTTTTACAATTTAAGGGAGCAAATACCCCCTCAAATCTACCTCCCTCCTGTAAATGTTAATGTTTTAGAACTTTTCACCTCTGTAGCCCCTCAGAAGAAATGTAAAGGGAAATCCTCCAAATTATCGAAAACTGATTAAAATAGGTGTGGGGGGGGGAGTTTCCTCGAAAATGGTGGGTTATGGGGGAATACTGCGGTCATATTCGGATTCGTGAGGTCATTTTACAGAAGAATCAGCAGGAATGGTCTCAGCGTTCGAAAAAAACATTTTTTTTGCAGACTTGTTTAATCAATGGTGGAAGTTAGATCAAATCATTGAGCTATTGTTTAATATTTACGGAGATAATAATAGCTATACATTATACGTTACATTCAGTAATTAAATATAATATATGACAGACATGATAGCTGATATGTATATTATTCTAATGTTTATAATTTAATGTGAAAAACGTAAAACAGAGCTTATATAAAATATTTTAAAACTACGAAGTGTATTAACTATCTTTAAATGAAGGAAATGGTATATTTATTTTTAAATTGTATATACAGAGATTTTATATATATATAAATGACGTTCAGTAATTAACTAAAGTGTATGCGAGATCTTAAAGCATAATTTTTTTAATCTAATTTTGATAACTTCATGTAAGAAAACCTAAAAAAGGAGCTTCTATTAAAAAAATTCGAAACGGCGAAAATTAATTACAGTATGCAGGTTTTATCGTATAAAAATGAAGAAAAGGGTATGTTCATTTTTAAACTGCAGTCCCAGATATTCAATAATTATATCATATGCACAAATATATAATTTTAGCCGAAATAACAGGAAACATTTTATTCCTTTGCCATTAAAAAAAATATTTTGATCATCCTATTCTGGACGTTGAAAATAATAAATTCCGAATCCTCATTTAGATGTCAAATGTTTCATCTTTTCGCCAGAATAGCATTGCAGTATACATGGAATACACTTATAATTAAGATTCAGAACACTACTTATGATTTAAAGACCCAGTAGAATATGAGGGAAGTACATATTAATTTCCCAATAGATACGACTGCGTTACATCGGAAATGATTTTCTAAAAGCACTTTGACTGATATTAAACAGTTGATCGAATAAATAACATTTTAAACTTTTCTAACGTTTGTGATATATTTCCTAGTAATTTATAACATTAAAGATTACTTTATATTTGGGTAGCACGTACTGTTTAGTGCATGATAATTAAAGATGTATAATAGTATTGAAGTTTGTTTTTATTAGTTACTGTTTTGTTACTTTAATATAGTTACGCATTTTTGAAGATGTATTTACAGATCATTTCAACGACATTCTTCACTATAAATGTTGTCTTTCGTATTATACAAAGTTTTTTCCGTATCATTTTAAATCTATTATGAATTCAGTTCAAGCGAAAAGGACAAAAGTACCCTGCATTCAGCTGTAACACACAGCTGTTTAAAATGATTATTGTCGTTATTATTGTAAAAAAGATACAATTTTCAAAGAAGTCAAAAGTTGTTAAAAGAGGCGAAATACGGTAAGAGGGTAATAATGACACGTTCCTATTTTATAAGTACTTACTTCAGATATAATTTCTGTTTTATATCATCCGGATTATTTTTAAGTTTTTATAAATAAATTTTCATCATTGAATTCATAAGTACATACACACTTAATGTCATTTTCACCTTAACATACCTCATTTTAATGGGATCTCCGTGTATTTCTCAGTAGTAGGAAATTTTTTACGCTCAAAGAATTCTTATGTATCTTTAATATAGCAATGCCACATAAACTTAAGAAATATAAATAACTAACTACTACGAGGTAATACTTATTTTTATTGAAGAATTTTAAGACAAAAATACCCATTTGTTAGAGTTGTTTCTTCCTCAATATGCCTATATAAGGATTTCGTAATTTATAGATGACTAAGTCATATCATCATTATGTTCAAGGCTTCTGCGCCTCCCTCCTCTATCAAATTCCTGGACATTGATTTTTTTTTTCGTTTAAAACCTTTTCAAGGGAGACGTTCGCACTGCGAACGCCTGAATCTAGTTTTCCTTTCATTTGCATTCAATGTATTCCAGTTAAATGAGCAGAAAATGGCTAGTGCTGCTATCTGTTATCATTTTAAAGAATATAATGGGCTTCGTTGGAGATGGGAACTAGGAGTAAGGTTATGTGACCAAATATAATAGTTTATGGATTATTCGTGATCGTATATCATGTTGGTTACAGTAGTTAATTTGGAGTGTATTGCCAAACTATTAATTTACTCATTACTATCTATTTGACCAACCAACAGAAAACATTTAGTATCAAGCTTTGTGTTTATAGAAACCACAGATTATCTGATTGCTTAATAACAGATGAATTTATTGAAAGTTCACACATACATATATAATTCATAATTGCAACTTCTAGTATTTACTTAATAATTACTGTTATGTATACATCAATCATCCATATATTATATTACTATCGATTACTTATTTAAGATATGAGGTCCCTAGAATCATTTTAAATATATTCCTTTAATTCAACATCATATATTATACTCATAGCAAAACTGACCTTAGGATGAGAAGCACGCTACATACACATTCATTAGGGATCAATAAAAGACTGCACAATACCTTCGCTGATGGATCTTTTAACATAACACTCTGCTAACGTCGCTGGGCCTGAGGTGATTCCTTCCAAATCTGCATACTAGATCAAAATACGGTCTGTCATCGGTGGGTGTTCCTCGAGCTATTATGGGGTCAGTCGATCGGTCCTTGGGGAGTGAGTGTTGCTGTCCTTTCATTCAATTGTCCGTTCGGCTTCATTCACTGGAGTTCTGCTCGCCGGGAGTTGATTACCAGGGCTGTCTGCTCTTTCGGGATTGCGATCATATCATGAAAAAGGCTATTTCCTTCTTTTACTCAGACGCAGGAATTATGAAGTTGATTCCTTCTTATCTAATTGTGAAGTGTCATCATCATCTCGTTCTATTCTATCTGCCACTACTCATTTGGCTGTAATTCTAAGTCCTGCAGCTATCTCTCTCTGCATTACATGTCGCTCGTACTCTAAAAATATCTCTGCTCCTTCGTCAGTCTATACATCTCTATATCGGAGCGTAAAGTGTCTATCCCTTTTCTTTTTGGGTCTAAATTTTCGCCCTTGCTTCCAAAATACCGCCTTCTTCTTCAATTGGTCAACCACTATTTTTACTTCTCTTCTATTGGATTATTCGTTTCTGCCATATGTCTTACTCTCCACCCTGTCGTAGGTGTGGCATTTTATCTCATTAACACACTGTTCCCACGGCCATCTTCCATATTGTACATATGTTTCACATTTCCTTTTTTCTTAGCGAAATCGTCCCAACACATCGTTCCTCTTCGTTAACCTACCTTTTTTTTACTTAACTTCTTATCTGTTCACATCTGCCATTTCTCTTTGTGGTGCGTCTTTAACCCGTAATTGCCTAAGTATCCTTCTCTTTAGAATTCGGCTAAATCTATCGTTTATTTATTTCCTGCCTTCATCAATTCTTGTCGCGGTCTTCTGCAAATTCTTCTGCGGTCGTCTTCATTTTTCAATTCCACTTTGCTATTCTCCCGCTTTCTTCTTTATTCCATCTCTTAATCCGTTTTCAAATGTCGCGGTAATTTCCCCGGTGCCACAGAAGTAAAAACATTTTGTAACCTTTAATAGGAAATTTTCAAGATTTTTTAGGTTTAAAAATCAGAAAAAAAATCTGCACCATGCAAACGCTTGTTGCCCCTGAAAGAGTTAAGTTCCTTGTGGAGAGCGCACTCTACTTCAGACAACTTAAGCTGGCCCCCATACATCATACGACTTAGCTGACGGCCCCTTAAGGCGGAAATGCCCTACATGCGTCTACATGCGCAGTTGTCCGACCATTTTCGTGAAGTGGATTGTTGTGTTGCGCAACCCAATATCCGATAGCGTGCAATGATATCCAGTTCTCTGCTCGACATGAAATTTCCAAGGGAAAAAAATCCAAGCTTAATTGAAGTCTCTGTAGACATAAAACGGACGACAGCTGACGGACTTTCTTTGTGCAACCGTATACAAATGCGTTAGGTAGTTTTCGTTGTTACGCATGCATCTTCGTTCGTTACCCTTCTGTCGCTGTACGGATAAGCCATGTTTTTTCACCCAGCCGTATCCTAATCAGGTTTCTATAGAGGTTAGGATACAGATACGGTTCTACAAAAGCATGTTAACCGCGAGCACAATCCCTCTCTTCCACATTTATTTATGACATTAAATGAGGTGTGCACTTAATACTTTGTTGTAATCCATGGCGCAGAAAGTGCCTTCCCTGTTCTTTTCGTATTTTGTATTGTTTCATAGGACCGGCTACAAATGAATTCTGGAGTACGTCGCATTATAAAATTTAATAAGACATTTGGTAGGATTTAGCTATGACATTATGTATCAGGGGTGGCCAATATAAACGGTGTTAAGTGCCATTTGGGAATACTTAGACGAACCAAAAATAGGAAATGGTTAGATTGGATAGGGAAGACATTTTTAAAAATATCATTCTATAATTACTAGAATAGTTAGTATTTCTAAATTACAACAGTTTTAATAGCTTTCACAATTATTTTTCTTTTAGGTGAATTGCAATAAAAACATTTAAATTTGGCATATATATTCATTTTAAGCAGATCGTTCAGTTAGATGTTGATTTGTCAAGAGTGAATAGAGTTTATTTATTCTTAACTTAAATATAGAAAACAAGAGTTTGTACCCCCAAAAAGGGGCTATTAGATGTGCCTCTCATTTTAATTTTGGGTATTTTGATTCTGGCAAAAGTTTCTTAATACAACCACAGTTTGACTACCCTTTTTATATATAATAAATTAGATACGATCTATATATGATATAGATTACGAATATATTTAATATAAATTATTAAATTATAATTTGTCGTAATCTTACTTATCTTTGTCCTGTGCAGCACGATACACTTTCTGTTCAAACATGAATTTTCATTTTCTTCCTTTCACTATGAGACATTTTTGGGAATATGGGGAATCTGTACATAATCATTTAATTTATAATCTGGGGAAATATTTTCCAACAAACACCTTCAATTATTTTATTAAAGTAAGCTAAAAAAAGAAAATGACAAGAATGAAATATTGTCTCTGATTCTTAAATAAAAGATAAAACGTTTTAAGTTAAATTATAGAATTCTTAAAATTTTTATTCAGATTTAATCAGAAAATCTGCAAACAATTGACGCAATTTTCGTGAAGGAATTTAAAACCTTTCTTTTTACAATTTACCTATGGGAAATCAAACATCGTTGTTTAGAAAACGTATATTCTAAACTAAATATGTTATTTGTGAACTCTAAATATTAAATTTTTCTATATCTTAATCGCAATTAAGACCTATCAGGCTTATAATATTCTTTTTGATACATGCTTGAATAATTTTGCATCAATATTGACGCACAGCTACAATGCTATAATGAAGCAGGGCTTAAGACTTACACTTCTCTTTAACAAACCAAGCGTTTTTAGTGAGCATGGAAAAAATACTTTTAATTAATGCGAGTTGATTACGATGCTTGAAAAACGAATAAACGAAAATATTTAATGAAAATATTATAAGAAACCTTCTGCCCCGTTCGATATTGAAATGAAATTTGATTATTCATAGCTTGCGAATATTGATCCATCCTACTGTTTAAGGATCGAAATTTTAAATAATGCTTCAAGCATTAAAATTTTTGCATTTACAAACGTTTAATTGAATTTGTAACACCACATCTGAGAAATGAGTGCACTCTGTTGAATTACTCTTCATTTATGCTTTTTTTTTCAAATCTGTAATTCATAAACCGTATTCTCGAGCTAAACCTGATTTTAAGCACAACAGTTTTCTAGAAAAATCATGTTGCTGTTGTTTTTAATGCTCCCTGGCGAGAAGTATTCCAGACTAGGTCGCTGCTCCGGTTTATAATGGCACAACAGGGGGTCGGAGTTCGATTTATCGATTGTGACCGAGCAGCCCCAAGTACTGACATATGGGCGATCGTACCTGTCCAACCCTTTCTCACATCATAGATGGACTTTCCGGTCAACGAATTTAATGTGTTCCTATCCCGCCTACACATGGAGGTTGTTGCCACTCAACTTAAGTTTAACATTTCCTGTTTGCTTCTCGTTAATAACTGAATTGCATTTATATTTGAGTTTGCAAATGTGGCAGCGACAACATTTTTTGTGTTCTATGTTCTTTTAATTTTAAGTTAGGTAGATAAGTTTTAAATTCAAGCTATAAGTTTTAAGTTTAAGATAAAGGCTACGATATGTAATATTAAGTTTAAGAAATATATATAATTTTCATCTTTTCTGTTGTACGAAAATATATTATAAATAAATAGTAAGTTGAAACCAATCTTGAGTTAGAACATTGTGGCGTCCGTGACATGGACATTGTACACTGCGTTACGTAGTGAAACTGAAGTCGACAAATTTACGAACTCGATATTACTTTAAGATAAAAATGGTACGAGTAATTTCTGAATTTTTTGATTTATGACTGCTTCAGTGATACATGTATGAAGTTTTGATTTGTGCAAAGAGTATATGTCCGATTTGATTTAAGTTTAAGAAAGTAAAATGACTCAAGATTCAGAATAATCAGAGATTGAGAGCTGATTAAACGAAATATTTTTAAATAATAAACCGATTAAAATATTTAGAAATATGGATGCTCTTAAGGCAATACGAAAGTCGTTAAGAATTTCATTCACGACTGCAGCGAATAAGTTAACACAATACTTGGCGACATCGGAAACTGACGCCAATGATGTGATCGGCTGTATACATTAAAGTCACAGTTGCAAGATAAACTTACTCGTTTGAATGAGGTTCAGAATGAAATATCCTCATTACTTTTAGAAAAATCTGAGACCGTTGCCGAATACGAAACCGATTTTGAAGCAGCTGAAAATTACAGAGACAATTATCTTGAACTTGAATCAAAAATCGAAAAATTTTTGAATAAGGATTCTAGATCCGTCGCCAAAGGTTCTTTAGAGGACAATACTGTGAAACTAAAACTACCAAAATTTGAATTGAAGACGTTTTTAGGTGATCCTAAAGAATATCTCACATTCTGGAGTATTTTTTCAAAAATTCACGAATCTGAGGATTTATCTGCAATCGACAAGTTCCAGTATTTATACCAATCCTATGGTACCTGATTCCAGAGCCGCAAGATTAGTTTCCAGTTTCCCAATAACCGCAGAAAATTATCCAAAGGCCATTCAACAGCTAAAATTAAGATTTGGTCGGGAGAATCTTCTAGTGCAAATATACGTTCGAGATCTTCTTTCTCTTGTTATGAAGAATGCTACTGCTGGAAAGAATTCACCTGATTTAGCGACCCTCTACGATATGCTGGAAATGAAACTAAGAGCTTTGGAAAGCTTGGGGCGCACAAAAGAGAAATTTGCTGACTTTCTAGAGCCTCTTGTAGAATCCTGTTTGCCTGAAAATGTTATGAGAGCGTGGGAACGAAGTAGAATTTCGGAAAATACTGATGACGCTACAAGTCAGAGATCCCTTGAAAAACTAATGTGTTTTTTGCGCCATGAGGTCGAATCTGAGGAAATGATCAGTTTAGCTCGTGAAGGATTTGGAAGAGATAAGGGAAGCGGCGAAAAACGAAAGGATTACCATAAATCGGTCCAGAGAGATGAACCTACCGCTGCTACCCTAATCGCCAACACCTCTCGAGGAAAAAATAGTTGTATTTTCTGTGACCGTCCTCATTCAAGTCAAGACTGTCAGAAAATAGCGGGGATGAGTTATGAGGACAGAAAATCACAAGTTATACGGAAGGGATGCTGTCTTGTGTGTCTCAAGTCTGGTCACATGGCAAAAAGGTGTCACAGTAATGTAAAATGTTTGATTTGTAAACAAAGACATTATGCATTACTTTGCCCCGATTTACGTAAAGGAATTAATTCTTCATCTAAGGACAGAATAGCAGATGATGAACAGAAATCTACAGAAATATTGTTAACAAATCTTCCCTCTGAGCGTGAAATATATCTCAAAACAATTACGATCAGACTACGAAACAGAGACAAGGAAGTCTGTGTTCGAGCATTAATGGATGATGGATCACAGCGTTCCTATATTGAAAAGAGTTTAGCTGTAGAGCTAAATCTTTCTCCCTCTGGAAGGGAAGTGTTTTCTCAAGGACTGTTTGGCGGGGGAATTTCTCCTGCTTCTGAGCATAGGAGATATATGGTAACTGTTGAAAGTTTAAATCGCAAATATTCAACTTCATTGTCTCTCCTCGATCAACCGAAGATCTGCTCATCACTACCTAGAATACATGATGGAAAGTTACTTGCTGAGCTCGCTTCTCGAGGAATAAAACTAACAGATGTCGGAAGAGATACGCCACCTATAAGAGTTCTTCTGGGAGCTGATATACTTGGAGGCATTTTGACTGGAAGAATAGAGGTATTAACTTCGGGAGTGTCAGCCGTAGAGACCTTTCTTGGTTGGTCAATTTTAGGACTAGGAAGGAAAAGACAAGTGGTTAACTTAGTCACATTAAGCTTGCAAAATATGGAGTTGCCAAAGATATGGGATTTGGAAGTTTGGGGCATTACAGATCCCGTAGAAAGAAAAGATAAGGTCCTTCTTGAAGAGGAAACTTTGACCCATTTCAGGGAAACATTAAAGATTTGCGAAGATCAAAGATATGAAGTAGCTTTGCCATGGTTGGCTGGACATCCTGCTCTTTATGATAAGTACGATATAGCAGAGTCCAGACTTCGAACAGCAACTAAACGTTTGTCAAACGAAAATCACTTTCAAGCCTACGATGCTGTATTTAAATAGTGGGAATCAGAAGCCATTATAGAAACTGTACCAATGGATCAGATTACGAAACCAGGTCATTATCTCCCTCACAGACCTGTTATCAAGCTATCCAGCAGTACTACGAAGGTTCGCCCAGTCTTCGACGCTTCGTTCAAGAAACCTGGATTTGCTTCCTTGAATGAATGTTTGAGTGTGGGACCGAGTCTTATACATAAGATACTGCCACTACTGTTGAGATTCCGTTCAGGCGCCTTTGGAGTGATTGCCGACATAAGACAAGCCTTTCTACAGATACGTTTAAGAGTCGAAGACCGAGATGTATTAAGATTCTTGTGGTGGGAAGAAGCTGAACACACAAAATTTAAGATTTATAGACACTGCCGAGTGGTGTTCGGCGTTTCTTCCAGTCCCTTTCTTCTGAATGCCACAATAAATTATCATCTCGGATTGCAGAAATTCCAGACAGAGAGCCTTAAAAATACGATTGATAATTTGAGAGAAGGATTTTACGTGGACAACCTAGTCACAAGTGTTAATGACGTGAAAGAACTGGAGCAACTGAAATCCCAAGCTTTACAAGTCATGAAAGAAGGTGGATTTGAATTACGATGCTGGGCTTCTAATAACTCTAATGAAAAGCAAGATACACGAATGGTACTTGGTTTGAGATGGGATGTAGTCAATGACGAACTTTCGTGCAAGTTACCGTCAAATTTCGATCGTACGGTCGATGAGAAGACGGTTACGAAAAGGTTACTACTTTCTGTAATCAACAGCATTTACGATCCGATTGGCTTCACTACTCCAGCGTTATTATTGCCCAAGTCGCTTTTGCAGGATGCCTGGAGAGAAAAGCTAGGTTGGAACGATGCGTTGTCTGTAGAACTTGAACAGAAGTACAGACGGTGGGAGAAAACCACGGCTCTCTTACCTAAATGCACAATTCCACGAAGAATATTTCCTGGAAATTACGATGATCTCACGCTACATATTTTCACAGATGCATCTTCCTTCGCATATGCTACTTGTGCTTTCTTACGATGTGAATACCGAGGTCAAGTGACAGTCAGATTAATAGCAGCTAAAGCTCAACTTGCTCCAATGCAAAAACCCACTATTCCACGACTTGAACTGTTAGGAGCTGCCCTTGGGGCTCGATTATCCGCAACCCTGCATTCTGTTCTACCCACTCCTTCTAGAACCCTTTATTGGACTGATTCAATGATAGTGTTAAGTTGGATCACAAGAAGGGAGCCATGGAACACCTTCGTTGGAAATCGCGTGAAAGAAATCAGAGAATTGACCAATATAGATGATTGGAAACATGTACCTGGAGAAGTCAACCCTGCCGACTTGGCAACCCGGTTTTGCGACTAGTCGGACCTCATGCAAAGTCAGTAGTGGAAGGGTCCAATCTGGCTGTGTGAAAACGAAGAATCTTGGCCAAATTCTGAGATATCTGTTCCGAATGAAGCATTTCTGGAGCGGCGTAAGACATTGTTAACGAATTTAGCCGCTGAAAAAGAAGAGAAATTTGGAGAGAGATTTTTATATTTTTCAAGCTACACAAGGATTCTTCGAATGACTGCCTATGTTTTGAGATTTTGTAACAACATTAAGAAAAACTCTCGTAAGTTGACCAATGCGATTTCACGTGAAGAGATTGAAAGGGCAGAAAACACTCTGATAAAAATCATGCAGTCTGAATGGCCATCTGAAAAACATGAGAAATGCAAGGATACAATACAATTTTTCTTAGAAATTGGAATTTTGAAAGTTCGAACAAGACTTATTCTCAGTCAAGACCCAGAGAACTTTACATATCCTATTGTCCTGCCAGACCATCCTCTTCTGGAAAGACTGGTTTTGTGTACTCACAGATCTTTGATGCATGCTGGTGTGTTGACGACACTAGCACAGTTAAGAGAAAGATTCTGGATTCCTAAAGGAAGGAGAGTTGTAAGAGCAATTCTGCGACAATGTGTACGATGCAAGAGGCTGACTTCTAAAAATGTTAATCCGGATCCAGCCCCTTTACCTCCTGACAGGATACAACGAGTCGCAGCATTTCAGATAGATGGTGCAGATCTGGCTGGTCCTCTTTTCCTACGTGGGGGAAGCAAGGCGTGGATAGCACTTTTCACGTGTGCTGTATATTGGGCAGTCCACCTGGAGTTAGTTTTATCCCTCTCCACAGAGGCATTTATGCAAGCCTTACGAAGATTTTGGGCAAGGGGAGGAAGATGTTCTACTTTTTATACAGATAATGGTACGAACTTTGTAGGGACAGCAAATGCTTTGAAATCTTTGGATTGGGATTTCATACAAACAGAATGTTCTTTAATGAAAATTAAGTGGATATTTAGCCCACCATCCGCACCATGGTATGGTGAATTATGGGAAAGAATGGTTTGCAGCGTCAAGGAGCTCCTTCGAAAGTGTTTGTGCAGAGCCTGTGTCACCTATGAAGAAATGTTGACTTTACTTTACGACTGTGAGGCGACTATAAATAAGCGACCACTGACATATTTGTCCGATGACCCCAATGAACTGAAACCTCTTACACCTGCTCACTTCATTCAAGATTTAAAGGAACAAGAAACTATTGATTTAGATTTAATTGACTCTCAGCATTCACTAAAACGCGTGCGCTACCTTCACACCTTACGACTAAATTTACGAAAGCGTTTCTTTAAGGAATATCTTGGAGAGTTGGTAAGGTGTCCCAAGACAGCTTCAAGGAGAAAGGTGATTTCTCCGGGAGACATTGTCTTAGTTGAGTCAAAGAGCCCAAATCGAATGAATTGGCCTTTGGCACGGGTAATTGAACTGTTTCCCGGCAAGGACAATGTTGAGCGTGTTGCCAAACTACGAGTAGCCAGTGGTGAAATCATACGACCTGTCCAACGAATTTATCCTTTGGAGCTTAGTTCTATTGACAACCTCAGTGAAGATCATCAAGAAACCGGGCCGACGCCAGAGCCTGAACATAGTGATGCCTATGTTCCGGAAAAAACAAAGACAACTCGATGTGGTCGTCGAATAGTGCCTGTAAAACGAATGAACTTGTGAACTGTTCATAACTTTAAATCACTTGGAGTGTTGCAGTATCATGTCTATAACTTTGTTTCTATTTTTTTGTATAGCTTGAGAGCAAAATATGCCCGCAATACAAAGGTGGGAGAATGTTGCCACTCAACTTAAGTTTAACATTTCCTGTTTGCTTCTCGTTAACAACTGAATTGCATTTATATTTGAGTTTGCAAATATGGCAGCGACAATATTTTTTGTGTTCTGTGTTCTTTTAATTTTAAGTTAGGTAGATAAGTTTTAAGTTCAAGCTATAAGTTTTAAGTTTAAGATAAAGGCTACGATATGTAATATTAAGTTTAAGAAATATATATAATTTTCATCTTTTCTGATGCACGAATATATATTATAAATAAATAGTAAGTTGAAACCAATCTTGAGTTAGAACAGAGGTTGTTTAAAGACACTTGTCTAACCGAGCACTCACAGCACCTGGAGCCTACGCGCTATAACTAAGCTACTCCGGGCCTAGAAAAATTTTACTACTTAGAATCTAACTGTCCCAAAATATCTTTTTACCTGCCTCTGATATAAGCCATGGAAACGTTAAATACTTTCAACATACTG
This sequence comes from Dolomedes plantarius, assembly GCA_907164885.2. Taxonomy (NCBI): domain Eukaryota; kingdom Metazoa; phylum Arthropoda; class Arachnida; order Araneae; family Dolomedidae; genus Dolomedes; species Dolomedes plantarius. Next base: position 590,262 of record OU015500.1, read on the forward strand.
CAGTTTAGACGTATCGAACAAAACGGATAAAAAAATCATTATTAAGATAGCAATAAAAAATCAGTGAGTTTATAAATTATACTAAAATAAGCGCAATGAATTTGACAGTGTAGATTGAGATAATAGGGAATTTCTGTAAACTGTAAAATGAAGTTCTCCCAGCCTCTTTTTACAACACCCTTCAGCACTTTAATCAATATTTCACCAATATGTGAAACTATTCCTATATCTTATTATATATTCATCAATATGCATCATCGTTAATTTCCCTTAGACCGGTATTAATTTTAATATTGCAATAAAAAATGATATATTTAAAATATATATATATATATATATATATATATATATATATATATATATATATATATATATATATATATATATATATATATATATATATACTGCTGGCCATTAAAATTGAAACACCATGAAGGAGGAATGATGCAAACGTCAAATTTGCATGAAAGGAAGAGGATACTCGGATACGTAAGTAATTGGTATTTAAGCGCAATCGAACGACGGAGGAAGGAGAAACTTCATCTCCAACTCTGGATAAAAGGAAAGTTACGCAGCGGGTTTCTCATTCGGAAATAGCACTTGAAAGTTGTTTGTTTGTGAGAATATCGTATTATGCCTCGTATAAGAAGGAGAAACGGCTAACATCAGGTGTAGGAATTCCATAGCGGCAGGATCGTGGCCTATCGAGAGTGTGGTTTATCGTTTCGCGATATTGCTACGCATTGGTAGGAATTTAACGACTGTCATGCGAATGTGGAATCGATGGATTCAAGAGAGTCATACTGAACGTCATGCAGGGTGTCAACGGCCTCCCGCCACCCACACTCGAGAGGACAGACTGTTACGGGGAAATACGCGTAACATTGCAAATAATGAGGTAGAAAGAGACATGTGCGGACAAACAGAGTTAAGGGGACAAGCGTACGGTGAAGTTACAAATAAGGATTGATGGAGACAAGAGATAAATAGGCGGTGGACTTGAGAGGTTCAAAAGAAAGAAGACGTAAAAAGAGGAACCAGGAGATGAAGAGAAAAACGCCGACAAAGGAAGTCCAGATGGAGAGGTAATTAAGAAGTGAAAAGATATGATACACAGACAGGAAAGCGCATATGGGAAGGCAGGTAGAAAATAAATCGTTAAAAATGAGAACAGTTGAACATGAAAGGCGGGGAGAAGATATGAGTTAGCCGAAAACAAGGTAAACGGAAACAGATGAAGTGCTGGGAACACGTGATGAAAAGAGCCATGGGAATATGATATTATGTAAGGGGAGGAGAATGTACGAATGGGCGGAGAGATATAGGTCCCCCCAAGATTATGGAAAGCCAATGAAAAAAAACAGGTGTGGAAAAAGAAAGGAGGGGCAATGAGAAGATGGAAGACATATTAACGAAGGAGTTTTATGCCGAGAGCGCATAGATATTCAGAAGGAGTTTTGCTAAAGAGTAGATGAGAGGGAGTTTTGTAAAGGACCTGAGACGAAGGAGTGTTAAGAACCATATCAGAAGACTATGATGCGGAGAGCCTAAGCCGAAGGAGTTCCTGCTAATAGCCAAGATCTGACGTGATGTTTTATGGCGAAAGCCCATAACAGAAAATAAGTGATGCCGAAAGCGCCCAGCCGAGTAGGGAAACGATAAATGAGCCCAGCGGAGTGACAAGCCTACCTGACCAGTTATTGACCGAGCCTCGACAAAGAAATAGGTGAATGAAAGATTTTCGACGGAGCGAGCGCATTTGATGAACCCCGTCCTAGTTCATTTAAGGAGACCCCCACAGCAATATCGTGCATCAGTGGAGGTATGTTTGTGCTCTTTTATTTGATACCTTGAGATAATGATGTGCCCTCGCATTTTCTCATTCATGCCGAATAAGTTAATAATATAATTGTGATAGATATTTAAGAAGTAGGAGTAATGTGGATAGGTAACTTAACGTAATTCATGAGTGTAGTCAATATTGAAAATAATAAGTGTGAATATATGTGATGATAAGTGAAAGGATTAAGTGTAATATTTGCTGTGTGTATGTATATCATTTTAGATGTTGTTAATTAATAAACGTGTCATTTATGATCTACAATCAGATAGTCTGTAATAATTTGTGAAACACAACGCAATGTGAAGACTTTAGGATGTTTAATTACATGACATTTAATTAATAATAGTTGAAAGGTCTATTATATTTGGTCCCAAGACCGATTCATTACCCCACCAACAAACAATCCTATTACATTTGGTGCCGTGACCAGGAAAAGGATTGTTTGGGATTGTAATAGGATTGTTTGTTGGTGGGGTAATGAATCGGTCTTGGGACCAAATATAATAGACCTTTCAACTATTATTAATTAAATGTCATGTAATTAAACATCCTAAAGTCTTCACATTGCGTTGTGTTTCACAAATTATTACAGACTATCTGATTGTAGATCATAAATGACACGTTTATTAATTAACAACATCTAAAATGATATACATACACACAGCAAATATTACACTTAATCCTTTCACTTATCATCACATATATTCACACTTATTATTTTCAATATTGACTACACTCATGAATTACGTTAAGTTACCTATCCACATTACTCCTACTTCTTAAATATCTATCACAATTATATTATTAACTTATTCGGCATGAATGAGAAAATGCGAGGGCACATCATTATCTCAAGGTATCAAATAAAAGAGCACAAACATACCTCCACTGATGCACGATATTGCTGTGGGGGTCTCCTTAAATGAACTAGGACGGGGTTCATCAAATGCGCTCGCTCCGTCGAAAATCTTTCATTCACCTATTTCTTTGTCGAGGCTCGGTCAATAACTGGTCAGGTAGGCTTGTCACTCCGCTGGGCTCATTTATCGTTTCCCTACTCGGCTGGGCGCTTTCGGCATCACTTATTTTCTGTTATGGGCTTTCGCCATAAAACATCACGTCAGATCTTGGCTATTAGCAGGAACTCCTTCGGCTTAGGCTCTCCGCATCATAGTCTTCTGATATGGTTCTTAACACTCCTTCGTCTCAGGTCCTTTACAAAACTCCCTCTCATCTACTCTTTAGCAAAACTCCTTCTGAATATCTATGCGCTCTCGGCATAAAACTCCTTCGTTAATATGTCTTCCATTTTCTCATTGCCCCTCCTTTCTTTTTCCACGCCTGTTTTTTTTCATTGGCTTTCCATAATCTTGGGGGGACCTATATCTCTCCGCCCATTCGTACATTCTCCTCCCCTTACATAATATCATATTCCCATGGCTCTTTTCATCACGTGTTCCCAGCACTTCATCTGTTTCCGTTTACCTTGTTTTCGGCTAACTCATATCTTCTCCCCGCCTTTCATGTTCAACTGTTCTCATTTTTAACGATTTATTTTCTACCTGCCTTCCCATATGCGCTTTCCTGTCTGTGTATCATATCTTTTCACTTCTTAATTACCTCTCCATCTGGACTTCCTTTGTCGGCGTTTTTCTCTTCATCTCCTGGTTCCTCTTTTTACGTCTTCTTTCTTTTGAACCTCTCAAGTCCACCGCCTATTTATCTCTTGTCTCCATCAATCCTTATTTGTAACTTCACCGTACGCTTGTCCCCTTAACTCTGTTTGTCCGCACATGTCTCTTTCTACCTCATTATTTGCAATGTTACGCGTATTTCCCCGTAACATTCCACCCCTTCTTTCAAAAAAAAAATCTTCTTAACGCCACTGACAATTCATCTTCCTAGTCGATACTTATTCTCTTCGCCCCTTTTGGTATGTGTTTGTGCACCCTATGACCCTTACCTCGCCTTTGTCTCATTCATACCTCACAATGCATTTATCACCCCGATGTCTTACCATACTTTTATACACATCATACAAGTCATATTCATTACATTAATAATCAACAACATTTTGTACTTGTCTATGATCTATTTATGTTACATCAATTCATCTTACTTTCCCAATCATACACATATATTCATAATTCAAAAACCACAAAAAAGATCTTTTTCTTACCATATTCAAAGAATTCCACATACTTATGTACTCACACCTATACATTTGTGATGCATTTTCGATGGTATTATTCATTATTATCATTCTACATACATACTACTTTCTTTTGTTATATTAATTTACATTAATATATTATTAATATCACTATTCATATTACATATTATCATTCATATTCATACCTTATACTGTATCCATCTGTAATTTTACATACAAAGATCAAAATTTAACATAACACAAATTTACATTCCTTGAATCACATAATATTGTTGAGTTCTACTGTGATTTTGTCCATATTTCAGATGAACATAGTCATCATAATCATTATGTTATCAGATATTCATTATATTATGATATATTGTCCATTCATTGTCCTGTCAATGTTTATGTAACCTTTACAGTTACTTATACGTTATAGTTTATTTACGTCGATATCGTGCATCTTTACTTTCGTTTTTGACCACCTTTCGTGTGTGCCTTATTTACACTTCATTTTCTCATTCATACCATAATGTCTTTCCTTGTACTCATCTTAACCTTGCAATGGGTTTTTCACTAGTCATCGCGTTTTATTAAATTCCCAGTACGTTTTGACTGAGTTCATTGCCTATTCGTTCAAGCTTCAACCCCTTTTGCTAATCAGCTCAGTGCGTGCGACCTATTGTTAATTCTCCCCTGCTTCGAACTGGATAGTTCACGTCTACCCCTACCATTGCTCTATTGTCACCTCACTACCGTCGATCCATTCTTCAAACCTTGGCCTCTGCGCACAAACAAACAGTTTCGTCTTTTAACGGTCGTTCACACTCTCCTATCTCCCCAAACTTACTCCCATTGTATTTTAAAACAAATTTTCCTGATCGCATTTGTTCGTGGTCAAAATCACAGTTTTGTATTTTTTTTTTTATTTATTTATTTATTTATTTATTTTTTTAAACCATTGGACCCAACATCTTTTAACGACAAAATCGCTCACATCTTTGAATCATTTATTGTACTTTTCAAACATCTTTGTTATTTTAACTATCTATGCCTTTCTTTTATTTATTTATTTAATTTAATTTTATTAATTGTTATACAATCAATGCCGTGACTCTTCCTTCCGTATGAATTTTAATTTATCCGCGTGTATTTTGATAATTGAGCTGGGATCTTCAATCGATTGTATCAATACATTTTTATTACGGAAATTTCTAATTATCTGGTATGGACCCACAAATTTTTCCGTTAAAGCTCCTGAGGAACGTAATTGTTTTAAATATACCTTATCACCCGTCTGTGGCTCCTTAATTTTGACACGTTTCGTCAATTTCTCATATTTCTCATTCAGTTTTTGCTGATTCTCATTTACTCTATCAAAGATTTCTTTGCATATTCGTAATTTATTTTCTATAAATTTTGCATAATTTTCGGTGCCTTCCAATTCATAATCCTCCCTTTTCACCATGTTAACTTGACCTGGTATTTTAAATTCTCTCGTAAATTGGATCATCGCTGGTGAAAACCCTGTCGTTTCGTTTATCGTACTGTTGTAATATAATATGAACCACGGTAGTATTGTGTCCCAATCAAATCTCTTAATGCTAGCCGCTGCCAATGAATTTTTTAGGGAACCATGAAACCTTTCAATCTTCCCATTTGATTGTGGGTGATAAATGCTAGATCTTCTTGTTTTTATATTTAATTGGCCTGCAAACTGGAGAAATTTCGCACTTGTAAATTGAGGCCCATTGTCCGATAATATCTCCTGCGGAATCCCGAACATTGTTATGAACATCGTTAATTTATCCAGTATTGCCTGTGTTGTCGGTTGTTTTAATGCATATGCCATAGCATACCTGGAATAATTATCCACGATTGTTAAAATATATTTATAACCATTATTCGATCTGGGTAATGGTCCTACTAAATCTAAACTTACTAACTGCAAATTTCCCTCTATTGGGTCCATGGGCGTAATTTTGTATTTTAATAACACACGATTTTTAAATTTATTACACTGCAGACAGTTTTGCACGGTATCACTCACTTGCTTAAACATTCCATCCCAATAATATATTCGCTTAATCAATTGTAAAGTTTTATCCCTACCTTGATGTAAGGCATGCCCATATTGAATTATCTGTTCCGTTAACTCACTGGGTACTACTATCTTTGGACGTCCTTTTAACACGTTATGTCTACTTTTGTCTATTATCATCAATAAATCCAATTCTTTATGTATCAAATATTGTTTATTCCTCCTACGCGTTTTATACGATCCGTTTTGGATTTGCAAAATGATTTCCTCTAATTTTGGATCTTCTCGTTGTTTCTGTCTAATTATGTCCGTATTAATGATCGTATTCCCATTCAATATAGGAATACTATTTTCTTCTATCTGAATTGTATTAATGTCAAATATTTCGCGCGACAAATAATCCGCTGGGTTTTCCTGGCCCTTAATATGCTGTATTTCGAACTCGTAGCTCTGTAAAGTCAGCAACCACCTGGCTATGCACTGTGTTTGTTTAGAAATATCAATCTTGTTTTTTAAAATCATAGCATCACTTATTAACGTGAACTTATTCCCAAACAGATATTCATGAAAATGGAGTACAGCTAAGTGAACTGCCATTAATTCGATCTTCCAAGCCGCGTATTTACTATGTACTTCGTCCAATTTTTTAGAAAAATACTCTATTGGTACAAATTGATTCCCGCGCTTTTGTGCTAATATTGCGCCTACCGCTATAGAGCTCCCATCAGTAATTAAGTAAAATTCTTCGTCCAGATGAGCTTTGAAAATTTGGGGTTTCTCTGCGATTTCCTGTTGTAGTGATTCAAATGCCTTGTTTACCTCTTCTGACCATACAAACTGTTGATTTTTCTTTGTTAAATTTATTAATAAACGTGCTTTTGTGGCATAATTTGGAATAAGGTGCCTAAAATAATTTGCCATGCCGAGAAATGACTTAATTTGTTTTACCGTCTGAGGTCGTGGAAATGATGTTATTTTTTGTGTATTTCGCTTTGCCGGGCTAATACCTTCTTCCGAAATCTGATAACCTAGTATTTCTACCTTCTGTTTAAATAAATTTAACTTTCGCGGATCAAGAGTTAAATTATATTGTAATAGTCGATCGAACACGATTTGCATTTTATGCTGAACTTCCTGTTTTGTATTACCCGCGATTATGATATCGTCCACATAAAAAATTATATTCTTTTCCTTTAGCTTTGCTAACACCTCCTGCATTAAATGAATGAACACGCTACTACTATTCTTAAATCCAAATGGGTATCTCTTAAATGTATAATTCCCTTGGTGGGTAATAAATGAAAATGCGTGTTTACTATTCTTTGGGAGTAAAATTTGTAAAAACGCAGCCTTTAAGTCCATCGTTGTGTAATATTTAAATCCGCTAATATCTTGTAATAATTCTTTAATCTTAGGTAATGATACTTTATATAAATGCGTAATTTGGTTAAGAAGTCGAAAATCCACAGCCATTCTGAATTTTTCTAACCCTGTATCCGATTTTTTTTTTACTAATAATACTGGGAACGCATAATTTGAAGTTGACGGTTCTATGATGTCTGCCTGTAATAATTCATCAATTTCCTTTTCTAATACGGGTACTACTTTTTTAGGAATAGGGTATTCTTTCTGTTGTATTGGATATGCATGCATAAATTCAATTTCTGGTGCATTTGCTGACGTTGCGCCTAACGTTTTATATGATTTAGAGAATATCTTAAAATTTTGCGCCAGAAATCGTCGAATTTGTGTTTGTTCATCCTGTGGCAAGTGATCTAGATCAAAATCCCCCTCGTCAAACTCCTGTTGTCGTAACTTAATTATTTCTTCCTCTGCCATAATATTATATACACCTTCGGTTCCTATGTAACTATCTAACTTCTCCCCTTCAATTGGCATTATTTCGCCTATTTTTTGTCCCTTATTAAAGTGCAATTTTTGCAGCGTATTATTCATAAAAATTGTTTTAATTTCATTGTTATGGACTTCATGCATTGTATGCTCCTCATGAGCCTGTATTCGCTTACCCCTGTTTAATAATACCGTGGTTCCGTTTTTATATACATTATTTATTCGTAATTCTACTATCTTTGTCTCACCTGGTTCTAATATTAACTTTCTTTTAGTCTGAGCCGAATATTCCCTAGTTACTGGTACCTCGTCGTTCATTATATCTTTATTTTTGTCATTTACCTGTATTGTATTCATTTCTTTTTGTCCGTTATCTATTAAGTTTAACACTTTTCCATCCCATAAAATTTTATTAGCTGCCGGATTTAAGATCATACGATTCCTAATTAAAAAATCTATACCCAAAATCATCTTAAATCGAGTAGTAGCCATGGCGTTTGTTACAAAGACTGGGTGTCGAAATTTATAGTTCCCGATTTGGAATGATATCTCTATACATTTTGAATAATTGACTTCATGTTCAGAAAATGACATAATTTTAACTTGACGTGAAAGGTAATTTAGTTTTTGTGTCCCTTTTATCATTTCAAAAACTTCTTCGTTGATCGCGGATAAAGCCGCTCCGGAATCAATCAATGCCACCGTATTATTTTGTTTGAAGCTTATTTCTACCGTCGGTAATGTATTTGTGTGACCTATGTTATTTGACATTATCCTAATTTCTTCTTGTACAGTCTCGCCGTTCTTACTTTGAATATATATTTTTTGCATACCTATTTTCGCGTTATCTACGTCGTGTGTTTTATCATATTTGTTCACTCTCCCATATCTCCGACTTCTATTTGGTCTATACTTCTCGTTATTTTTTACCCAATTGTGTTTTGTTTTTCCTTTGTAACTATCATAACTTCTAATTTGATGCCTGCCTTTTTTATATGCCCAATGAATCGTTGGGAACCTCTCGTTTCGGGCATTCATGTACTCATCTCCGCGTTGTGGAAGTTCCCTTTTTAGTTTAACGCATATCTACTATTATGTCGACTTCCACGGAAATTATACCTTCCCCCGCGTGGCCTATATTGTTCCCGCTCGTTATATCTATATGTCTCCGGTACATCTCTCTCATAATCTCGCCTATTATAATTCATGTTACCTGATCCTCTCGCCCCTCTATATTGGTCGTTGTCCTTAAATCTCCTAAATACAACACAATTTACGATCTCGTGACCCTGTCTCTCGCATGCTAGGCAAACTTTAATTTCACTTGTTTCTTTCTCTTGTAATTTCCCTTCTAGCACCCTAATTCTATCCTTCAATTTTCTTTCCTCCGATGATTCCTCTCTAATCGACAATTTATTTATCGTGAGTTCTAAATCATCGTATTCCTCCTGTAGCATAGTATTAATTTCCTTCGCTCTCTCAACTGCAACCCGGAAATCCTGCACATTATGTTTAATTAATTCCCGTTTTACATCCGGTCGCACCGCTTGTAAAAATTTGGATAACATGATTTTGTTTAACATATCTTGCCCTTCATGTTCCACACCGAGAAAATTCATAGCCGTATGTTGAATTTCGCTTGCGAGCTCAGCAATAGTTTTGTCCGGCGTATGCCTAACATTTTGGAAGGCTTGTTGTTTTTGTAACAATGAGTTATTAATTTTAAATCTCTCACATACCAATCTCTCAATCTCCCGTGGGTCTTCTGTCTCGCTTAACGCCCTACACTTAGTTAGGTAATCATGTGCTTTTCCTTTGAATCGCGTTTTTATTAATGCCGCAAATTGTCGATCGTTCCAATTAGCCAATTCCGCAAAAGTCCGCGCCTGCCTAAATATGAGCTCGATATCTTCAGTCCCATCCCCTTGAATTTCGGGTAATAACGTTATCATGTTTATATTATCGATTCTCTCCCTTTGTCTCGGCGGCTCAGCAGCTAAATTCAGTTCCTCCACCCTATCCTCTCGTTGCTGCCTTCTTCTTGCCATTTTTCTAGTTTCACAATTTCACTTAATTTTCTAATCTATTCTCCTAACTCCCTCTCGGTTGCTTATCTTACCATTGCAATGTTAATCTGAGAGTTTTACAAACATCTATCATACTATTCTAATACTTTGATACCACTAATAATCACATTCGCTTAATACAACATATATATAACACTACTCTAACATATATAATAGACCTTTCAACTATTATTAATTAAATGTCATGTAATTAAACATCCTAAAGTCTTCACATTGCGTTGTGTTTCACAAATTATTACAGACTATCTGATTGTAGATCATAAATGACACGTTTATTAATTAACAACATCTAAAATGATATACATACACACAGCAAATATTACACTTAATCCTTTCACTTATCATCACATATATTCACACTTATTATTTTCAATATTGACTACACTCATGAATTACGTTAAGTTACCTATCCACATTACTCCTACTTCTTAAATATCTATCACAATTATATTATTAACTTATTCGGCATGAATGAGAAAATGCGAGGGCACATCATTATCTCAAGGTATCAAATAAAAGAGCACAAACATACCTCCACTGATGCACGATATTGCTGTGGGGGTCTCCTTAAATGAACTAGGACGGGGTTCATCAAATGCGCTCGCTCCGTCGAAAATCTTTCATTCACCTATTTCTTTGTCGAGGCTCGGTCAATAACTGGTCAGGTAGGCTTGTCACTCCGCTGGGCTCATTTATCGTTTCCCTACTCGGCTGGGCGCTTTCGGCATCACTTATTTTCTGTTATGGGCTTTCGCCATAAAACATCACGTCAGATCTTGGCTATTAGCAGGAACTCCTTCGGCTTAGGCTCTCCGCATCATAGTCTTCTGATATGGTTCTTAACACTCCTTCGTCTCAGGTCCTTTACAAAACTCCCTCTCATCTACTCTTTAGCAAAACTCCTTCTGAATATCTATGCGCTCTCGGCATAAAACTCCTTCGTTAATATGTCTTCCATTTTCTCATTGCCCCTCCTTTCTTTTTCCACGCCTGTTTTTTTTCATTGGCTTTCCATAATCTTGGGGGGACCTATATCTCTCCGCCCATTCGTACATTCTCCTCCCCTTACATAATATCATATTCCCATGGCTCTTTTCATCACGTGTTCCCAGCACTTCATCTGTTTCCGTTTACCTTGTTTTCGGCTAACTCATATCTTCTCCCCGCCTTTCATGTTCAACTGTTCTCATTTTTAACGATTTATTTTCTACCTGCCTTCCCATATGCGCTTTCCTGTCTGTGTATCATATCTTTTCACTTCTTAATTACCTCTCCATCTGGACTTCCTTTGTCGGCGTTTTTCTCTTCATCTCCTGGTTCCTCTTTTTACGTCTTCTTTCTTTTGAACCTCTCAAGTCCACCGCCTATTTATCTCTTGTCTCCATCAATCCTTATTTGTAACTTCACCGTACGCTTGTCCCCTTAACTCTGTTTGTCCGCACATGTCTCTTTCTACCTCATTATTTGCAATGTTACGCGTATTTCCCCGTAACAGACAGCCATTGGGTACACGACACGAACACCTCTTGTTCGCACCGTCCGTAATATGAAGATCTAGCGTTACCTTTCTCAAATCTTAAGGCCGATGGCTGTGCCCTATTTTCAAGGCCTCGGAGACATCATCTTTCAAAACGATAATGCAAGATCGCATGCTGCCCGTCGTGTCCTGACCTACCTTGTCACAGAGGGTGCTCGACTGTTGACCTGGCCAACACGTTCTCTAGATCTCTCACCCACTGAAAACATCTGGTCATGGGTTGCTGAGAGACTGGGCCGCCACCGCTCTCCAGCCACTACGATTGATGAAGCCGACATAGAATTGAAGTAACGTGGATTGACTTGCCCGTGTCTGTCATCCAAGCCCAGTTCGATTCGATGCCTAACCTGGTTAGAGCCGTTTTAGCTGCCAGAGGCGGCAACTGTGTAGATTAATTTCGGACACTGTATACCCCCAAATTGCCTACAGATTTAATCATGTTTTCTGCTTACTACGCTGTAGACGTACAATAAGTAAAGTTTTATTCCTTTCTTTCTTCCTGGTGTTGCAATTTTCAATGGCCAGCTGTGTATATAATTATTACTATCAGCTATTAGTGTTGTGCATTTAAAGTTATTGCTTTGTTGTTAGTTTATAAATGTTCTGTTTTACTTGAAAAAGGAAACTATATTTATATAAAAAGTTCTTTCTTCCCAAATAATACTTTTATTTGTATAATAAATATAAATTGTGTGATGGATGTAAATAAATATTATTTTCGCCTATTTTCCCACCCCATCCTCATTTTGTTTTATCAAATTTCTCTCTATTTACTTTCAATATCTGTCAATCCTGTACTTACTGCCACAGGAGCTATACAATTCAATAACTCTTGGTTGTAAATTAGTCTTGAATGTTTGTTACTTGTAAAATAGGTAAAATAATGCCGTCAAATTTAACAAACAAAAGAGTAAAACAGTTTATATTTCTTCGTGAAAAGTGAAACTATCTTACTATCATTTTTAATTAATAATATTTGAGATATATTTAAAACAGTAAATACAATTAAAACCCATCGCATATTCGGTTAAAAAAATATATTTAAGGTAGTTTCCTCTAACGAAACTACCTCAGGTTATTAAGGTATTACTTATCGTTAGCTTACTTCCTTTTTTTCTTTATTTTTGACGCATTTTGGTACTTTTCTGTTTAACTGTTTACTGCTACTGGGTTTGGCGCGCTGCAAAAATTATAACTCGTGACGCAAGACAATTTTTTTTCTCTCCGAAGGAACGGTATTGAGGAACGTAATCGTACTTTAAAAAGCCCTCATACTTTACAAACTAAAGAGTAAAACATTTTATTTTTTCTTCTTTAAAAATGTGAAGAGATCTCGGCATCGTTTCAAACTAATATTATTTTATACATGTTAAAACAGGCCTGATACACGTTTAACCCATTAGTGCCTAGCGTCCTTTTAAAAGGACACTTACATAATAAGCTCTAAATCACTGAATTTTTTATTTTTTTCGATCCAAATAGCAGAATATCATGATAAAGTGTTGTATTTCTTATTTTCCATCAGTTGGTAGCACTACATTAATGTTCTATTTCTGCTTTGAGGGTCTAAAGACAGAGTTAGTCGTTTTTTAGGTTTTCAAAAGAGCGTCACGCAAAAAGTAAGTTTATTTTATTGTTTTTCAATGTTACGAAAATATTTTATGCTGTTATCACAGTCAATACTCTTTTCTTAAATATGTATCTTTCAAAATTGTTAAAATTATTTTTTAACACTGTTATATTTTCTTTTGCGTAGCGTTCTATATATAGGACGCTAGGCACGGATGGGTACATGTTTTTCTGACCTGTTCCGCTATACGAATACGTCTTTTTTTCTCAATTTATGATGTTTTATTACCATAGAGAAAAGGAAATGCTATTTATTTTCAGAAAAATGATGTTATAAATTATTTTTATAAATAAAGATTATTGAGTATTCCTTATTTATGAAAATAATTTTAAAATATATGTTCTGGAGATTAAGGAATGATTAAAAAAATGTCTTATTTAAGAGAAATATTAGCCTCTTGATAATGTAATGAACGTATTAACAAATTACCCTCTTAAATACAAAAATTTTAATCAAAGGATGTGTTCTGTATTTAGTGATTTTAAAAAATAAAGAAAAATTACGAAGTACATAAGTAATTGTCTGGATTTTTTAAAAATATGTGTATTTTAAATGTTTATAATTTAATAAATTTTAAGAATTTTGTCTTTTAATCCAAATTATATTTGATCTAAATATACTGAAATAAGCAATCTATAAGTTTTAAAGCTCTTATTTATATTTTTGTTTTTATTTTAAGTTTGACTGTGGAGAGGCATTAGCTTTAATGGGAGAGTTATCTGATATTGATACATTCCATGAAGCGGATATTTATTTGGACCCACCATCTAATGAAGTTACCGATGACTGGTACTATACGGGTTAATAGAACTAAAAAATATCCACTTGGAGATGTTAAATCTGTTAAAAAGAAGAGTAGGGGAAGTTTTGATTTTCAGAACAGCAAAAATTTTAAAATGGTTCGGTGGTATGACAATAGTGTCATTACTTTGGCGTCTAACCATTATGGTATTGAACCTGTAGCTCAGGCCAAACGCTGGTCAAATATTGATAAAAGATTTGTAGAGATTGACCAACCGTATATTGTGACTCAATATAATAAATTTATGGGAGGCACCGATCAAATGTATCAAAATTTGGCACAATACCAGTGTTCCATACGGTCTAAATATGGTGGTGGCCATTGTTTTTGTTTAGCTTAGAAGCATCAATCCAAAATGCGTGGCTATTGTACAGATTATGCCCTTCTAATGACAGTAACAGAATGGATCTCCTCCACTTTAGAAGAGAAATCTGTCAGACATATTTTTCTAAGTACAGTAAGAGACCAAATAACAGTCTGACTGAAGGGAAACGAAAAAAAACTTTCAAAAAGAGTGTTTGGTAATGTTCGGTATGGCGGAAAGATCATTTAATCGTTGTGAATCCAAACCAGATAAGACGCGCCTACTGTGGCAAAAAATCCACAAGAAAATGCAATAAATGTTAAGTTGGACTGCATGATAAATGCTTTGAAATCTTTCGCACAAAATAGCTTGTATATAAATTGTGTAAAAAAAAAAAAAAATCGAATAGCTTTTTTCATTATTTTGTATTTTAATAAGCCCCTTTTATATGTAAATTTAAATATAAAAGTGTGTAAAATTTATCATAAGACATAATTTATTAAATTTGTGCCTTTTAAGCTATTATTTTTGACATTTTCAGCTTTTTAAATTGTTTTGATTTCTTTTAAATGATTAAAATACAATTTAAAAACCTTGTGGTTATTTTATTATGCATTTTTTCGTAGAGTTCCATTGGTTTCATGCGTTTATTTATCTAAAAACGACATTAAAAGGAATAATTTTAGAAAATCTAAGGGTTGAAGTGTTTGTGTAAAACCCCGTGCCTAGCGTCCTTTTTATAGGACGTAACATTATTTTGAATAAAAATTAAAATTTTGATGCAGGAATTTTTTTATTATTTTTTCAGTTCATTTTACACCTGTACGAACATAATTAAGTAAAGAAAATTAAAGAATTCGATGTTGGGCATTAATGGGTTAAAAAGGTAAATGCATTTAAAACCCATCGCGAATTCATTTAAGTAATGATGGCGATTTTTGGATTATCTTGGTTTTCTGATTCCCAGTGCACACCTGTACATTAACCGGCAAAGATAATGAGGAGTTCAGAGCATAAAGATAGTCATTCATTTGAATTTTAACTGATGCGTCCTTACATAAAGCAGGGTATTAATGTATTAATAATAGACGTCACTGTCTATTCACTCCTTATCAAGCTAATCATACTAAGCTCTAAATGTCATTCGTGATTCTCGAAGATTACATCTATTTACACAGAGTTACAATCGATCTAACTGATGGTAATAGAGATATGCATAAATCCGGAGGCTATTTCTATGCGTTACGTTCTGCTGCAGTTACTCCCTATCATATATATTTAATGTTTAAATGTTTATTAAATTTTTAAAAAAATATGACATTTCAAGACATTCTTCATAAACATCTTTCCATTTTGTAGTTAGCATTTATATCATTTTATATTTACACATTATTCAAAATTAGATGAAAATAGAACATTAAATAACGCAAATATATCATGAAATATTATACATTACTTTAAATTTTGTTATTCAAATTTATTATAAATACGTATTTTATTTCGCGAAATATTACTGTTTTCAAAGGTGATAAAATATAGCAGCAAATGTACATAATTTCTTATTAGTTTATCCTGTAATAAATAGTAATTCACTAATAAATAAGAAAAATAACAGATAAAATCTTTGTTTATTAATTTTGATAATAAAATTATAATAATAATAAAATTATATACCTTTAATATAATTTTTATGCGTAACATTTTGCATATTTATACTATCATAAACTGGGCAACACGACTTCCCTGCCCAGTCTATTCGGATAGCATGCCGAACTATGGCTAAGTCCTAGACGTCCTGTTCCCTGAAAAATCCCTGAGAATACGCTGGGTTAATGAACGTAAAAAAACACATTTATTCATCGAGAGTATTTACAAAATATCTACATTAATTGAGTTTTGCACCTCCAAAGCATTCATGGCCTCCGGCCAAATCTAAAATCACATGTGTAAGGAACTCCGTCCCAAAATCACAATCCCTTTCCACGCGGCTCTCCGGCCCGCCAAAAGTCCATCTAGTCCGAACGAAGTCGACCCCCGTCAACGCCGGATGACTGTCCTCTGTCTCTGGCCTGCTCAAGCCGAGACCCGTCCAAACCGGTTCTCCTTCGATTTCATACCTCTGGAACAACCGCTCTCTGTCCAGAAACCACGTGCACTCTAGTCCTCGTTGTTCGTCTGTTTACTGTTCCTAGACAGCCGGCACGCCTCTTGATCGATGGACTTGATATTGCTTCTGGTAAATACTCGTTCAAAGCTGTAACGAAAATTCATCATATTTCATACTTAATACCGGGGGTTAAGTAGAGAGTCCGCCGCCATCACGATACATTTTTTCATACACAAATTTAAAAAGATTATGTTTGCAAATTTAATTTTTGCAAATTGTTTTTTTACTTTTATTTACTCTAGATTATTTAAATCACAATATTTGCAATAATTAATCACTTAAACTACTGTAAGTACTTAAAAGAATGAGATCGCATAGTCAATTTTATGACAGAATACAGAAAACTGTATTTGTTTACAAAGCTTCTTTTGTTTCTACCTTAAAAAATACTTCGCAGTATGTTGCGATGACAGATTTATGAAGTCATTTACCCTGCAAACCCTAATATTAAAGATTTTGTTAATCAAGTGTTTCCTCTTACGCATAATAACCTCTCCAGCTGAGGATTGTAATCAGACGATTCCACCTTTGTTGTTAATAACTACATGAGTAGACAATGCTCCTCATAGTTAAGTATAAAATCAATACAGCTTATTGACGGTATTTTTTATAAAATTAACATTAATACTTTATCTAAAAGTTCAATAATGTCTTACATGATATTTTATCAAAATTTCCAAACTCTGATAAAATTCTACTTCTAAAAATGGTATGATATATTTACGAAGTATTAAATAAAATCTTATTTTTTTTAAGCTATCTGATTTTCAAAATGTAAAAGATGCGAAATTTGGTTTTTTTTAGCGGGAATACTTATCTTAAGTTATTAGAGCGTCCGAATCCATGTACAATGAATTCAAAAGTTTGATGCTAAGACATCAAAAACCTCATACTATTTTACCTTATTGCTAATTTTTTTAACTTTAATAAGCATAGAACTATTTCAATGAAAAAGAATAAAATTTTTTAAAATGCACATTTTATTTTAAATGTTGTTTGAAAACTTGCATGCTCAATGATGGACCTACATTTAATACTCTGATATTATGATGACCTTTCTGGCATGAAAGCTAGCATGAATGTATTAAATAAAAGTTTAGTACTTGCATCATCTATATATTTAAGTTGCTAAGCTGACTTTTTGGGCAGTCCGTGAGAGAAAACTACTGTATCAGTTTTCTTCATTTTGGTCTTAAACGAAAGATTGTAATCTGTAGATTTGTCAAATTTGGTTTTTGTAACTGCAATTTTTATTAATGAGCTATAATTTACAATTAAAATTTGATTTCTGCGCATGCTCAGTGACATGTTTCAATGCCGAGGAGTCTCTCTAGCTCTCTGCCATTTTTATGATAATTATGTTTGTGAAATATAAGATTAAACCTGATGGAAATTGTTTATTTCACGCTGTTTAATTAGCGATAATTTGCAAGTAAAAATTTGCTTTCTGCTCATGCTCAGTGACATTTTTAAATATGGCTCTAGATACTCACTAAGCACGAGGCCACTTAAAGACATTAATTTGTTTCTGAGCATTATTATGATTTTCAACATTTGGCAATGATGTGTTGAGTATAATTTGGGTATTAGTACATTTATTTACTATCTAGCCGTCATGTTTTGACGGGTACCAACTAGTTGTTATTGAAGTCCTATCACCTTGGAGAAAGTTAATGCAATATTTTATCGGCACATTTTCAGAAATCCTATAAACAAGACATATTAAAATATTCCTTTTAAAACTGCATAATAAACAAGTATAGATGCTTTTGTAATAATTCAGTGAAGCATTCTAAAAACTTTAAAATCAACGATGAAAAACCAAAATTTTAAATCCTATTTTAGTGCTTTATAAAGTATTAGAGTTTAATTGATTAGAAACCTTTCGTCTCCTCACTTAGAGATGTTATAATTAAAATGGTAAAATGAAGGTTGAAATGAAATATATAATTTTTTAAGTGCCAGAATATAATTTTTTTTGCACTGCTATGCAAGATCTTAAAGTAAAATTAA